>JZKD02S0952236.1:0-12197 GCA_000966675.3 Picea glauca
CACTAAGAATATTACGATCACTATAAATGGTGAAAAACTGGAGGTGGTTCCTATTTTTGGACTGTGAGGGGGCCGCAGATGCTCAACCCTGTGGCCAAGCCGTGGGCATACCCACTGATCCGAAATCAGATCCAGAAGCCTGATAGGGCTTGAAAAAATTTCAAAAATGAAAGTGCTTGAAATGCGACGAAACCTATGCCATTGTGTCCGTCTCGTCTTCCTGATTCCGGTGGTATATTTACTTTGTCAAACGAGCTCCATATGGAGAAGATATTGCGTTCTGTCCGAAAAGTCAAACAAGCAAAACAAGAGGATGACTGTACAGTCCGTACAGTCCATGTGTCATGTCCATACAGATGACATGGTAGGTCCATACAGCTGACATGGAGGTTCCAGAATGTGACATGTGGCAATCTCGGATGACGACACATGGCGGCTCCAGGGAGTGACACGTGGCAGGCGGATTCGGGCATACAAAGGTACAGTTGGACGTGTCCCGAGGTGACACATGTCACCACTGAAAGGGTGACACATGGCACGGGTGACGTCAACGGCTGATGCAATAGATCGACGTGGCAAGGTTGACATGGCTGGCATGTGGACGAATCAATAGTTGACAAGTGTCAGATTATGGTTGGTTGGTAAAGTGCCATGTGGCCCAGTCAAGGGTTGCCACGTGGCACCGTATTATTGGTTATTGGTTTTGTAAAACTTTGGTATGGCCGGGGGTCGAACCCGCGACCTCCGGGCAGGAAACGGACTGACACAACGGGCTAGCCACCCGGGCGGATGGTGATTCTTGTTATACAATCGACAGATAAATTATTTAAAGTGGTATGAAGTTCGGTTCGGCGGGAAAAGGGTCAGGGCTTAGCCCCAACGCTTGGCATCGGTGCAAACGTATACAACACGACCACTTCATATAGCCGGGAGCCAATAGACGAGCGGGGGTTACAACTTTGGGTCGTGGTCCCGTGTTTACGCCATATGACTCGGACCCTATCCCTGTAACGGAGCGCGCGGGCAGTTAAAGTTTAGCCCTGTGGCTATATGGCCTATGTAAACGCCAATAGAACCGAAGGCTAGCGCGAGGAAAGGGGGGTCAACGCATAGCGCACGGCCACATGGCCCCCCATACGACCATGCCGGAGGGTGCGCGCGCCGACAAAGGGGGCTAGGCCTGAATTTATGTTATAAAGTGGGTTTTTACCCAATAGTTTAGTTTTTTTTTTAATAATCATGTCTATTTTAAGCTGATTCCTTCCATTTTTGGGGGATATTGGGCATTTTTGGAGGCCAAATTCTTGGAGGAAGTTGGAGCTGAGCAACCAACTCCAAGGCTATATAAACCAGGCCTGTTTGAGGCCATGGGAAGTCATTCAGAGCAGAGTTATGCTGAAGAAAAGCCAAGCCAAAGTCAGTTTGATGCAGGGAAGCTTTTGAGGAGGAGACGCTGTCGGATCATTTTTGGGAGCTTGGAATATCCGTTTTGCGTGCCGTTTTCTTTGTAAGGTTCTAGATATCTGGACGAACAAGACCAGATCAGTCTTGTAGCCATTTGGCATTACAGAGATGTACTTTTGAGAATTTGAACAGAAATAAATAAGCCTCCCCCACAGAGAAAAGGCCCGGAGACGTAGGCAAAAGTTGTGCCGAACTCCGTTATCAATCTGCATGTTTATGGTTTTCTGTCTATTATTCATTTCAGATCTGCATATGTGTATTTGGCTGTTATAATTCCTCTTATTTCCTCATTCTTTCACTAAATTCTCAAATGGTTAATTAACACATGCAAAATTAAAACTCAACCATAGTCATTTAAAAGATCCTACGGATCAAGTGGTATCAGAGCTAGTTGACATTTGGATTTGAGTTGCATGTTAACCAGGGAAAAGCTACAACGTGGTGAATGTGAGCTTGTTGCAGAGAATCCATTAATTGGATTGAGAAAAAGAGCTTCTTTCAAAGAGAAGATGGCATCAGAAGAAGGGATTTCTCAATAAGAGAAAGAGTTTCGGAAAACATTCCATGCTATGTTGGAGATGGTGACAGTTTTGTATGAAGATTATTTAGAACGGAAGCGACCAGTTTTGGGTAATTCTTTGAAAGGAAAAAGTGAAGAGGAAGAGGACCATCCTCACATTCCTCCTTCACCTCCATCAACACCTCCTTCTTCTCCTTCTTCTTCAAGTTCAAGTTCGAAATCTAATGAGCAGAAAAATGTTCATAAGCATAAACATGAAATGCCATTGTTAAAACTTGATGTAAAATTTGATTTGCCCATATATGATGGTGAAGTAAATGCAGAAAAACTTGATAACTGGATCAGACAGATGGAGGTATATTGCAGTGTGCAGCAGATCAAGGATGAGGCCACACAAATTAAGTTGGCATCTTTGAGACTTGCAGGTACAACTCTTATCTGGTGGAAAAGCAAGCTGCAAAAAGGAACACAAGATGTGGGTAAGGTATTTCCACCATGGAAGAATTTCATTTCTGCACTTAGGAAACAATTTTATCCTTTGGGTTATAAAGAAAAATCAATCATTGAATGGCAATCTTTAAAGCTAAGAAAAGGACAATCAGTGCAAGAATACACCGATGGATTTATAAAAATGGCATTAATGTTAGACATTCCTTTGCAAACACAAGAAACCCTTGTGAAGTATATAGGTGGTTTGCCTGCACATATTAGAAACACTGTTTTCATGTTTGGACCCAGTAACCTTGATGAGGTTTCTGTTCAAGCTACGTATATTGAAGCAGGGAAAGCAGGTGTGTCAGGGGAATTGTCATTTTCAAAGAAAGATGATAAGAGGAAAAGGCATGCAATGGCAAGAAATCAAATGTTGTGACAAAGAAGGAAGGAAATCCCTCTTGCAAACATTGCAAGAAAGAGGGACATGATGAGGACAAATGTTGGCAGTTGCATCCCGAAAAGAGGCCAAAGTGGTTCAAAGAAAAGAAGGGAACGCAAACAGTGACAACAACAACAACAAAACCTACAGACTTGGGATCAGATTCAGGTGATGAATCTAAGATTTCATTGGTTGGTATGATAGGTAAATTTGGTGAAGAGATTGATTGTAGAAGCAAGTTGTTTCATATAAGAGTAATCATGCGACACACTAAGATAGATACATTAATTGACAGTGGATCTCAATCTAATCTAATCTCAGAAGAATTGGTTAAGAAAATGGGATTAAAAACACAAATTCATCATAAGCCTTACACACTTAAATGGATAAGCAATCATCATCAAATGCACATAACAAAGCAGTGCACAATCAAATTTGCAATTTCAAATAAGTATGTGGATGAAGTAACTTGTGATGTTGTGTCGTTAAAAGAATGTGGAATGGTCTTAGGTAGTCCGTACTTGTATGATCATAAGGAAATCTTCTACAGAACAAAGAATCAATATCAATTCACTAAAGAAGGTCATGATTTTGTTGTTCATGCTCGTCGTGTTAAAGAAAGAAAAACACTTCAAACAAGGGAACAATTAACAAAGGCAATGCAAGTAAGCGACAAACCACTAATTGTTTCAAATGAAGTAATAGATCTTAAGAAAGAACAAGACATGGTTGTTGAGTGGAAAATCAATCATAAGTTGCTTCAAGATAAGCTCATGTCGTGCAAATATTTCAAGTATATCAGTTCATTTGCAGTTGTCTTTTTGTTGCTGTCATTAGCAATGTTTTCTACATGGATGATAGTGGCTTCAGTAAGATGTAACAGAGTTCAAATGGCTAACAATATACTGTCAGTTGTCATGATTGTGTTACAGTTGATATTGATGAGACAGGTGCATAGGACAGAGTTCAGAGATAGAGAACAAGCCGGGTGGCCTATCCCGAGCTTGTTGACTGGTCAGTAACCTTTTGGGGACCAAAAGGTCTTTTTGTGGGGAGGTGTGATCCGAAATCGGATCCAGAAGCCTGATAGGGATTGAAAAATGCTCAAAATGAAAGTGCTCGGAATGCAACGAAACCTATGCCATTGCGTCCGTCTCGTCTTCCTGATTCCGATGGTATATTTACTTTGTTAAACGAGCTCCGTATGGAGAAGATATCACGTTCTGTTTGAAAAGTCAAATAGGTAAAAAAAGAGGATGACTGTACAGTCCATACAGTCCACGTGTCATGTCCATACAACTGACGTGGCAGGTCCGTACAACTGACGTGGCGGTTCCAGAATGCGACATGTGGCAGTCTCGGATGACGACACATGGTGTCTCCAGGGAGTGACACGTGGTAGGCGGATTCGGGCGTACGGAGGTACAGTTGGACGTGTCCCGAGGTGACACGTGTCACCACTGAAAAGGTGACACGTGGCACAGGTGACATCAGCGACTGACGCAGCAGATCGACATGGAAGTACAATGATGATGTGGCAAGGTTGACGTGGCTGGCACGTGGACGAATCAACAGTTTACAAGTGTCAGGTTATGGTTGGTTGGTAAAGTGCCACGTGGCTTAGTCAAGGGCTGCCACGTGGCACCGTATTATTGGTTATTGGTTTTGTAAAACTTTGGTATGGTCGGGGGTCGAACCCATGACCTCCGGGCAGGCAACGGACTGACGTAATGGGCTAGCCACCTGGGCGGATGGTGATTCTTGTTATACAATTGGCACATAAATTATTTAAGGTGGTATGAAGTTCGGTTCGGCGGGAAAAGGGTCGGGGCTTAGCCCCAGCCCTTGGCATCGGCGCAAACGTATACAACACGACCACTTCATATAGTCGGGAGCCAATAGACGAGCGAGGGTTACAACGTTGTGTCATGGTCCCGTGTTTACGCCATATGACCCGGACCCTATCTCTGTAACAGAGCGCGTGGGCAGTTAAAGTTTAGCCCTGTGGCTATATGGCCTATGTAAACGCCAATAGAACCGGAGGCTAGCGCGAGGAAAGGGGGGCCAATGCATAGCGCCCGACCACATGCCCCCCCATACGACCATGCCAGAGGGTGCGCGCGCCGACAAAGGGGACTAGGCCCGAATTTATGTTATAAAGTGGGTTTTTACCCAATAGTTTGGTTTTTTTTTTAATAATTATGCCTATTTTAAGCTACTTCCTTCCATTTTTGGGGTATATTGGGCATTTTTGGAGGCCAAATTCTTGGAGGAAGTTGGAGCTGAGAAACCAAATCCAAGAATATATAAACCAGGCCTGTCTGAGGCCATGGGCATTCATTCAGAGTAGAGTTATACTGAAGAAAAGCCAAGCAAAAGTCAGTTTGATGCAGAGAAGCTTTTGAGGAGGAGACGCTGTCGGATCGTTTCTGGGAGCTTGGAATATTCGTTTTGCATGCCGTTTTCTTTGCAGGGTTCTAGAGATTTGGCCGAACAAGACCAGATCAGTATTGTAGCCATTTGGCATTGCAGCGATGTACTTTTGAGAATTTGAACAGAAATAAAGAAGCCTCCCCCACAGAGAAAAGGCTCGGAGACATAGGCAAAAGTTGTGCCGAACTCCATTATCAATCTGCGTGTTTATGTTTTGCTCTCTATTATTCATTTCAGATCTGCATATGTGTATTTGGCTGTTATAATTCCTCTTCTTTCCTCATTCTTTCACTAAATTCTCAAATGGTTAATTAACGCATGCAAAATTAAAACTCAACCATAGTCATTTAAAATATCCTACGGATCACCCACGGCTTGGCCACACGGCTGAGCACCCACGGCCCCCTCATAGTCCAAAAATACCACAATATAAATGTTACAATAAGAATATTCCTTACACTAACAATATAAAGGTTACCAAGTGAAACAAGAATGTCCCTTCTATCCAAAAACTTGTTACACTAAGAATATTACGATCACTATGAATGGTGAAAAACATGAGGTGGTTCATATTTTTGTACTGTGAGGGGGTCGCGAGTGCTTAGCCCTGTGGCCAATCCGTGGGCGTACCCACGGCTTGGCCACAGGGATGAGCACCCGCGGCCCCCTCACAGTCCAAAAATACCACAATATAAAGGTTACACTAAGAATCTTCCTTACACTAACAATATAAAGGTTACCAAGTGAAACAAAAATGTTCCTTCTATCCAAAAACTTGTTACACTAAGAATATTACGATCACTATGAATGGTGAAAAACATGAGGTGGTTCCAATTTTTGGACTGTGAGGGGTTTGCGGGTGCTCAGCCCTGTGTCCAAGCCGTACGCATGCCCACGGCTTGGCCACAAGGCTGAGCACCTCCGACCCCCTCACAGTCCAAAAATACCATAATTTACATTTAAAACAAATATTTTATAATCTATATAACAACAATTGTTTAGAAACTTACCTATTGCAAATGCAACGACGACCCCTGCGCTCACGACCTCTTGACGACCCCTACGGTCATGACCTCCCGGGGACCTCATATGTGCTCACGTCCCTTGCGCTCACGACCTCCCGACGACCTCATATGCGCTCACATTCCTTGCGCTCATGTCCTCCTGACGACCTCCTCACGCAACAGCTCACGACAATGACTACAAACAATAGCAAACGACAAGAAATTTTCTGAAACGTTTCAATATCGATGTGCGGTTAATATATAAACAAGCTTTCGGCCGAAAGATAGTTCGACCGAACAATTGTTCGGCCGAACTATGTTTCGGCCGAAAAAGGATTGCCGGAAAGAAAATATCCGGCCGACCAAATTTGTACACGCAAATCGAGGGGGCGGTTAGTGCACCGTTCGATTTGACGTTTATTTTTTCGGCCGAAAATTAGTTTGGCCGAAAATAATATCTTTCGGCCGAAAAAGATTATTAGTTCAGCCGAAAAAATGTTTTTCGGAATTTTGGAGACTTGATTGTCATGAAAGTGTAACCTACCTCCGTGATTTCACCCTAAATTAATTTTACAACAATTAATTTTTCTTTTAAACAAAATTATTATTAAAAAATAATTATATTAACTGTAAGGTCTCTCATGACACCCAATGAGTGTGTGCATTTCTCGGGAAGATTCAGTGATAGAACAGACAAAGAGCATAAGGAGGAAGTGAATGGTTGGGTGAATAAAGACATTTGGGTGTGATCATGAGCACCTTGGGTACAAAATGGTGACGTGTGACACCAAGGGGGGACACACCTTACTTGCCTTATAATGATTGACGAAGAATTGGGTTGCGTTTGGGAAATGGTGGGGCAACTTGGGAGCATGCCCAATGAGCAAACCCCTCTGCCCTCGACAACATGGGTGCATCAGATAGGTTGGACAAACCCATCAACACACCCATGAGGAGTCACTATGATCGACAGGTGATAATGCACAAGGAAAGGGGTGTGCACCCAAGAATGGGGTGTGCGCCTGATGCACGCGACAAACAATTGATGGGTGTGTGGGCTTGGATGGGTGCACCGGGTCCACATAAGGGGCGTGATGAGTTGGTTGAGTGTGGGTTCATGAAGGGATGCGACACACCCAAGAGACATGATGTTTCACACAAGTGACCCTTGGAGTTCCTATAAGAGCAAGGGCACACAACCAAAGGAGAACATAACATTTTGGGCAAGAGATTTGGAGTCTAAGGAAAATACGAGGCAATGATTTGAGGAAGAGTTTCCAAAATTGAAGACAAGTAGCTAAGAGTGGGACACCTTGGGAGGTTTTGGGGAAGTATAGAAACACAGGTTTATTGGAGGCATGTGTGAGGAAAAACCAAAATCTATGTTATCTTGGTGAAAGTATGTGGAAACAAAGGGAAAACAAGTTTGGGGTTGTGTGAACATTTGAGGTGCACAATAGGAGGTTGCAGAGATGGTTGTGACAAAGATTCACAATGTGATGAATCTATTTATGAGTGTCTTGGTAAGGTGAGGAAATTTATGTGACTTTTTCGAATTTGTAAACCAAGTTGGTAGTGCTCACATTGTAATTGTTTCACAATAAAAAACACTTGGCCAGGTGTTAGGCGCGATTTGTTCCACCCATACCGTTTATGTGTTTTTCTTCATTTGTTTTGTGGTTGTTTTCTTGGATTCTAATGTTCATGGATGCATGCTTTATAAGACTAAGTGTTAAATTGTGTTAACAATTGTCTAATCATACATGATTTTCACTAGACTAGGAGTGTGACTTGCCTGTAGCCTAGAATAGAGTATGGGTAGGCTCTAGGTTGAGAGGCATAGTCTGAATGAAGTATTCTTGGCGTTCCAAACAACCAATTAAGAAACATCGTGATGACACATGCCCTTGGGAGGTGAATGGTCACAAGATATGATCAAGCATCTTGTGGGGTCATGACAGGTGGTGTCAGAGAAAACTTTAGAAACAATTCAATGATATTCACTACTACTGCATTTATAAAAGTGGTGAAGGAGGGGAACACTTGTTTGGTGAAATAATTTGAGAATGAATTTGGTGAAGGTTCGACAGACTGACCCATCGAAGAAATAACCTGAGCACAGACTTGGTGGTTTGTGATGGAAGTGAAGAGGTGAGTTGTGGACAAAGCCATGACTTGTGTGCAGACCTGGGCACACCCCTTAAGCATGCCAAGAGTATAGTTCTTAGGTTGAATTGATCACTTGGGAAATGAAGACGAACATAATACTGTCACAGAACCAAATGTAAAGGAAGTTCGGTGCATACCTTGGTGAACAGTTCGACAAGGTGGGTTGTTCTGTCATAGGTGGTTGGAGCACATTCCTATGTACATGCGTAGACGAAGGGTGAATTTTGTGAGGGTGAATCAAGCACTTGTATGTGTAGATGATGGAAGGACTCATTGCAGACTTGGGATAGTGCAGAGGATTTGCAGAAAAATATTGAAAAGGCCAAGTGACGAGGGTCAAGCAATGAAATGGAAGGTGCAAGTGACGAAGCTTGGAAGGTCAAGAGAGATAATGTAACTCAACGATTCAAGAAACTCAAAGATTATTTGGAGAGGATGGACAAATTTTATTCACATATAGAGTCTGAGATCAATAGGAAAAATGCCTTGATGAGTAGAACTAATACCTTGCCACCAATTGCATTGGATCCCTTAGGGAGGAGAGCATCCAACATGGAGGTAGTAAAAGGGAAAATAATCGATCCAAACCTCTCATGAGGAAATGTAATTTTATTGAGTGTTACCTCTATTCACAAAATCTTTTTATGAGGAACTGTCCAATGTAAGGTAATTTGGCTCTATTGGTTGAGGAGGAGGCTTGACTCACACCAACAATGGAATTAGAACAAAAATTCTTGGAAGAGATGGTTAAAGTGCATAAAATGACAAAAGAGATGAAAAAAGTCATGGAGACATTAGTGGAACACATGAAAGAGTTCATGACAATAGGTCAAGGACATTTTTTGCAAAGTGAAGTAGTTGAAGGAATATGCTTTGTGGACACAACAGTAAGTGGATTGAGGATTGAAATCTTGGTTGACACCAGGGAAACCCATAGTTTTGTGAGTGAATGAGCCACGAAGTCTCTTCACTGTAAACCTGAGAACTGTATTGGAACATATAAAGTGTTGAATTCAACAGTGATGCCAGTGACTGGGGTTTTTCATTCAACACTGTTGAGAGTGAGGGAGTGGTTTGGAAACATGAATCTATTGGTAGCTCCATTGGAATATCATGTGATGATGTTTAGCTTAGAGCTCCTCAAACTTTCCAAAACAACTCCATTCATTCACAAAAGTCACTTGGTATTCTTGGATGAGGCCAAAAAATCAAGCACACCCTTGATGATGAAGAGGAAGCTCGGGAAGATGCCTAGGATATTTGTGATCAGGTTGGTAGAAGGAGTCCGTGGGAGCACTGAAATACCTTGCAATGTGATGCAACAATAAGAAGTCATTCACACCACAACATCTGTGAGTAGTCTGGGGAAATAAGAGCAATAACTAACAATGGCGAATACTTTGGTGAAGAAAACCATGGGGAAGGTTGGTTGATTGAGGAACTTGTATAACTATGAATGTGAGTTTAAGAGACAATTGGACTCTTCACTTTCCATGGAGCAGGGGGAGCATTACCAAGTAATAGTCATCAACAACAAGTTATGAACATTGTGGAGGATTGAGTAGCAGACTTACCCACCACAAAAAATCCAAAAGTTGAGCCAATATAGTACATGGAGGCACTTACTCAACCATATTTGGAGAAGAACGTGGAAGAGGTAGGAGTTGAAGACCGACATCCAACAATAATCATGAAATTTTGTAGGAAGACCATGGGGATATACGATTTCCAACATTCTACAGAACGACTTGAGGAGTTGGGATGCACATTGAAGGAAGTTCATTTAGTCATACGATACTTGCACATGGAGCACAAGTCAAACATGATGTATGCCAATAGCCTTGGTGGAGATTATTGGGTACACTCTGTTTGCTAAATGAAGAAGACAAAAATGTTCTTCCGGGAGAAAGCAACACAAATGGTGATGCCTAGCATATGTGTAATCAAAAGACTCAAGTAGGGAAGTTGTGAAATGACAAATGAGTGGTGTAGGAAACTTGCCAAACTAAGGCAAGGGGCAAGACCTTGTCCAGAACCAAAGGGGTTCAACTAAGTGAGACGAACAATTTGATACTGCAGTGGGAAACTCAACGAGACCAAGAAGAGTTGGACATAATGACGATGAGGAAATAGAAAAGAGTTTGTTGTATGTGGAGATGTGCATTCTCTAGCGACGAGCATGACAGTTGGACTGATCACCCAACAAATTTGAAACTTGAGAGGATCCAATGTAAAAGAAACACAAATAATAACATCAAAGTATCAAATCTATCATGGGTCAAGAGCATCCAACACTTGGACACACTTTGTACAAATTCCTTAGGAGAGTTGTCTTGACAACAACAGTTAAGAAGACAATAGTCATTGAGCGGCGAAGAGATCCAGAGATGGGGCAGAGGCACCATAGATGGATGTTGTCGAGGATGACAACAAATTGGAGTGGGGGAGGATGTAAGGTCTCCCTTGACACTCAATGAGTGCACGCTCCTTGGGAAGATTCGACAACAGGACAAATGAAGAGAACAAGGAGGAAGCGATTGGTTGGGCGAATGAAGATGTTTGGGTGTGAGAAGAAGCACCTTAGGCACATGATGGAAAAGTGCAACATTGGGGGGAACACACCTTAATTTCCCTAGAACGATTGACAGAGACTTGGGTTGTGTTTGGGAAAAGAAGCATTCCTAAGGAGAGAAACTGTCTGCCCTTTGCAACATGGGAACATTGGAGAGGTTGGACGACCCCATTGGCAACCCAATAGGAGTCACAATGATTGAAACGAGAGAGCACACAAGGTAAGGGTCATGTAACCAAGGATGGTGCGCGCCGGTCCAAGCGACAAATGATTGATGGGAATGTGGGATTGGATGGGCGCATCAGGTCCACAGAGGGGGTGCAATGTAGAGTTGGTTGAGTGTGGGTTTGTGAAGGGACACAACACATACAAGACACATGGAATTTCACACAAGTGACCCTTGGAGTTCTTATAAGAGAAAGGGCGCACAACCAAAGTAGAGCATAGAATTTTGGGGAAGAGATTTGGAAAAAACAAGTCTGAGGCAAGTCTGAGGCAACATTTCCAAGATGGAAGACCAGTAGCCAAGAGTGGGATGCTTTGGGAGGTTTTGAGGAATTCTGGAAACGTAGGTCTATTGGAGGAATATGTGAGGAAAAATCGAAACATGTGTTAGTTTGGTGAAAGTCTGTGAAAATGAAGGGATGACAAGTCTACGGTTGTGGGCACATGTGAGGTGTCCCACAGGAGGTTGTGACAAAGAGTCTTGGTGTGATGAATTTGTTTATGAGTGTCTTGGTGATGTGAGGCAAGTCATGTGACTCTACCAAATTTGTAAGCCAAGTTGATAGTGCTCATATTGTAACCGTTTCTCAATAACAAAGGCTTAGCTGGGTGTTAGGCACGTTTGTGTCACCCAGACTATTTATGTGCTTTTCTTTGTTTGTTTCACAGTTGTTTTCTTGGATTATCATGTTCATGGATGTATGCTTGTATAATACTAAGTGTTAAATTGTGTTAACAACTATCTAAGCATACAAGAGTTGCACTAGAGTAGGAGTGTGGCTTGCTAATAACTTAGAATGAAGCATGGGTATGCGCTAGGTGAAGAGACATAGTCCAGACGAAGTATTCTTGGTGTGGCAAGAAACCAAGTAATAATTGTTGTGGTGTTGCACACCCTCAGGAGGTGAACGGTCACAAGATCTAATCAGGCATCTT
>JZKD02S0952236.1:31566-44418 GCA_000966675.3 Picea glauca
TGTGAGGTGGAATTATAATAATCTTTAATTTAATATAATTTTTAGATTTCTTTTAGAATTTAATGTCAATATCAATATTGGTTATTCATACTCAACAACCATGTTGTGACTTGATTGACGAGGCTTTCCTTTGTCAAACAACTTTAGTTTGGTATTGTCGTAGTATTTAGTGATGAAATTTAAAGGGTGGGTCTTAATTTTTTCAAAACAATTACATTTCAATTGACAACAATAAATTAAGTACACATTTCATAAACAAATGAGTTAAATAAAATATTACATTTCCAATTAATAACTCAACAAATGTAGTTGTTAAAATGCATAATTTTGGAGGAAAAATAGTTCTCTAAATTTAACAGTACCATTAAAAACTCAAAGTTCGTCCATTTTAAATGCACAAATTTTGAAGCCACAAAATATCCACCCAAAATGTTTATATGTGAGTTGAAATTTATTTAAAAAAAATAAAGATAATGTTTTGGATTGAAAGCAACATGAGAAAAATATCGCCATCAAGTTTCTTTGATTAAAAATAAAAAGATTCATGGAAACAAAACTCAAGAAAATATTTAAACTAAAGACTAACATATCACACAGATAACATTGCATTTTCATTTTCTATGTCTAAACTTGGATATGTAGTGACATTTGAAACCTAAAACAAGAAAATACTGAAAACGTGGATACTAGGCACTTTCAAGACTATGAAACCCCAATTGACTTTTTGAGGTGGACACACCTCAAAATCCTACCAAGTTATCTAAGTAGATCACAAAAATACTTCCAAAGCCCTATATAGCTATTAAAAAAACTCAATAATGATCAATTAATCCGTAATCACATATTTCATTATATAAAAAACAACTTACCATAGTTCATTAAGTCCTAATAACATATTTCTTTATATAAATAAAGGGGATCACACTTCTCCAAGAAGACTAGACTTGTAATACCCCTAGGTCGAACCCCAATTGTAAATGTACACATAGGCTGGTGAGCCAAGACATTTTGGGCCAGAGTGCCTTTGCATATATGTGTTTTGAGGCCATAGTATTTGTGTGGTTATTAGGCTGAAGAGCCAGAAGCTATAAGGTCAGTGAGTCTATCTTTGTAATATGCAATCACACTCAGATATTAATAAAAAACACATCATTGTTGCAGACCAACCAGACAAAAGAGTATGGGGGGTAAAATCCACTAGAAAGGGGAAGAGGGGTTAAGAGTATGAGATGAGGGGCTAAGCTAAAGGGGCCTAAGCCAAAATGAATATTATATTAATATACTCAAGGTTCTAAAGTCTAAAGTTGGGGATATAAATATATCCTAAGAACTCAATTATGGGGAACATAACACCCAAGTGGGGGGGAAGTTGGCCCAAGGAAGTTCTCAACATGACAAGTGTCAAGTTGGGAACATGCATACATATAGTTGGGAATTTAGTTCATTTTCCCATTCATTCACTCATTATGCCATCATTCATCATCCATAACTGCAATTGGGGAAAATGTTTGAAGCGGTTTCTGGGTAAATTAAGCTGAAGAGGTGGGTTGTCAAGCCAATGAATTATTGAAGAAGCACATTGTAAGAACCGTGAGCATTCTCTCCAGGTGAGAGAACTGTTGGTAATTGTTTCCCAATGTGACAATTTGTATATATAGGGCTCTGAGACTTCATATCTGACCTATTGTTGAAGCCTGGTAGGGAAGTGGGGCAATCGAAGGATCGTTGAGCAGAGAAGGGGCACACTTCATGGGGTGGGACAACCATGTGGGGAATGAGAGACTGTAGGTTTTATGTTAGAGTTGGAACCTTAGTCTGAGTATTTTGGCTATTGACAGACCTTATCTTGGCTTAGGATTCTTTTTCCCTGGTGGAGTTTTAGCCCCAGCTTAGGGGTGACCTGTTGTTGAGAGTTATGAGCAACAAAGTCTATGGTTGGGAGGAAAGTCTGAGGTCTGGATGCAGTTAGTTATTTATTTATACAAGATAAGTTCCTTTTAATTGTTTGTTTTAATTATTTTGTTATTAATTATGTGTTTTCTTTTATGGGTTTTTCTTGTATATTGTTGCATGTGTATATTTGTTGTTATCTTGCATAATGTTGTTCATATGTAGAGCATATCAATGAATTAAAATTGTATTAGAGTTGGAATTTTTATGTGGCATTTCCCAACTTGGTGGCTGGGGATGCTACAATGTGCTATCAGAGCCCAGTTTCAACACTGATCCTACATGGGCCAATTAATAGAGTGCATAATTGAAAATTGCAGAGTATGTGCAATTTGTTCAATAAAATTACTACAGTGAAATTGGTGAAATTCCACAGGTAATTAAAGAGAAATCGTGCATAGAATTAACAACCAGTCACATACGGATATACTTTTTTGTTTCAAAGGTTGATTTGGTAGTTATTGGGCTACAATTGACAAAAAATGGAATTTGCAGAGCGCCATGGTAAAAATGGGCAAAATTGGGCAAAAGCCCCAATTTCTGCAATGGAATTCATGAGGAATTCAACATGCAGGAGTCGAATTGATGGTTATATGGTATAAAATTGGCCATACAAAGATTAATTTCAGAGCTTCAATGGAGGCCTGAAATAAATTTCAAAATTGGGCGTTTTTGGACATTCTGAAAAAAATAGAAATTCTGGCAAAATTGAGAAAATTTTGGAAATTTTCCGTACACTGACGTCATCATGACGTGGGGGGCACATGTTAGTTGACGTGGTAGAGTGGTGATGTGTACTACCACAATGGTAGGTACATGCTGAAAATGGGAGGCATATGTGCTAAGCGAGCTAGCGCCACAGTGGTGGGCACCTTCTTGCTCATCGGAACCATGAGCTCGGACCCACGAAACCAAATAGCGCACGGGGGGGGGGTCCCCCTTGTGGTTTTAGAAACCACCATGGGGGATGAAATGAATGTGGGTATGCCACATCATTGTGATAGAAACCATCAGTTTCCATTGTGGCACCCCCCCTCCATTAATGGTTCGTAAGGCACGGGGGCAACAATGTAATGTGGGTCATTGATAACGATCGCGACCGTTGATGGCACCACAAACCTTTGTCGTTGGATTAAATTGATGTGAAAATTTGTGCACTCATGGAGAATGGGTGCGAGATGGGACCTGCCTATCCATGCAATCCAATGAACGAGCACCACATGCCATCCCAAGACCTATGGGGATGAAAAAAATAAAATTAGTATGTGTGCGGGTGTAGATAAGGAATAAAGGAGAAGGAAGAGGGAGGTAAAAGGTCGATGGGGCAAGGCCAAGGTGGCTAGGAGATGACATGGTGCCACCCCATTGAGCCACTTGGAATCAAGATTCCATTTCATCATCCTAGTCAGCCATATTGAAATAAATTTCTTAGAAATTAATGAATTTTTTTGGAAAATTACAACGATTTCCAGGTCATGTTTTTGCAGGCCATTTTCAGAGGACTAAACAATGTTTTTAGCTACTTGAAAACCATGAAAGCAAAGTTACAAAGCTACACATTGTTTCTATAGCTCAAATGAAATATATTGGAGAGATATTTCTAATGGTATAAATCATTCGTCAAATGAAACTAATATGAGGGAGTAAGAAGACAAACAATGGAGGGTAATTTTTGGGTACCGGCTCACTTCAAGGGCCATTCCTGCTCCAGAATTGGTTTTGGGCACATAAGTAGTCTAGAGAAATATCTTGATCCATGGAAGAAAACCATGGAGTCGAAACGAAAATATGGGCACTTAAATTTACATGAGGGCATAAAAGATACATGTATCATTCATGTCTAAAAATAATAATTGGCCTGAAACTTAAGAACATTATATCTAGCAGCCTGGAGCTAAGATGAGGGTGAAACTTTGCCAGAATGTCCAGAATATGGTCATGAAGGAATCTGATTGAGATCCTATCAAATTTCCAAAGGATTAGGTGCAAGGATGCATAACCATAGTTAAAAATTGCACCTGGTTGAAGGAGTTTTGGGGTAAATTCAAATGAACATAACTTTTTGCTCAAGACTTAGAATTGAGAAAGTTAGTAGTTGTTGGAAAGGAATTGGATAGAGGAGTCCAATTATTCACCCATAAATGTGACTTTAATTTCATAATTCATAGGATATCAAAAACACTAATTGTGGTGTATTTAAGAGAACCAAATGGTGAATGAACCTAATAGTTTTATTATTTTATTTAGACTAACAAACTTTGTTGCCTACACATTTTGTAGAGTTAAGGATAGATAGCTAAGTGGTAAATCAAAAAAGAGGCCAGAAGTATGGAATATTCAAAGAGGAATTACAATCATGAGGATGAAGTCAGGGGGTTGTGTGTCATCATGGGTAATGAAGGTACATAATCCAATGGGTATATAGAAGGAAAAGAGGAAAAAATGAACTTGGTGGAGACTATCAAGAGTCTGCAAAAGATATCCAAAGTTATAAGGATGATAACGATAGGCTTATGAAATCCAAGGAGTAGCAAGATGTCTTCAACATCAAGTTGTTGGAGATATTGGACATAATAGAGAAGGAAATGGATAAGGAGACATAATCAAGCAAGTCAAGGAGTCACAGGTCTCATGAAAAAAAAAAGAGAAGTAAGGAGTGTTAATAGGCATCATCACCATTTACCCAGACATTTAGTTAGGAGAGTGCACATTAGCTCAAGTCCATCCCCAGTTAGAAAGCATAAGAAGAGGTCTGGAATTGATGATATACAAGGAGAAATGAATAATATCAAGCCTCCTACCTTTGATGGTGAGAATAATAAAGATGATGATGTAGAGACCCGAATACTAGGCATAAGGAATTAATTTTAGTTACATAACTATTCCTCATAAGCATAAGTAAGAATTTCCATCTACCATCTCAAGTGAAAAACATCAATGTGGTGGGACCTGTTATCCCCGATTTCTAGGGATAACTAGGAGATCATGTCTCGAGGCCCACAGGTCCTAGACATGGAGTATCGAGAGCAGGATTGACCTGAGCATGGCCCTGGAGGGCCCATCCTTCTCTTATTTCGTCAGATTCGTCTTGTTAGCAACAACAACATCCATCACCATCATCTTGGTCTTGTATCGGAAAAGGCTCTTGCTCCATGAGGTAATTGGTCCAAGTATCATGGTATGTGTCACTTTTGATCATTATAACCTTTGAATGTATGCATCTGATTCCTTTTATTTATGATGACTTCTTGGATCTTACATTGGCCCACCTGACCATGCTTGGGGAGATTGACTAGGTGCCCTAGCAAGCCTGTACCCATAGGTTTTGGTTTTCCACTGGGGGGTTTCTAAAGAGCCATTGTCTTCTCCCATCATACCATCACTTTTCCATCTTGTCTCTTGCTCATCTGTCCCATTCCCCTTGTCCGGGCATTAGGATGATCTGTTTGTGGGGTTGCACCTTATCTCATGGGAAGAAGGGGCTAAAGGCCCAGAAGGTAAAAGCAACTGGTAAAAGATAAAAGCCTAAAAATGAAACCTCGAGATGCTTCACCCAGGGATCCCCGAGAAGGCAATAAAAAGCCTCTCAGCAAGAAACAAGAGGGACTCGAAAAAATAACAAACAAGAACTAATCAAGAGGATAGGGGGTCTCATCATGAGCCAACCTATTATGTTCATGGGTACCTAACAACATGACATTTCCACCATCTGGTTACCACGCGAGGGCAGTGAACTTTGGTTGCATGGCCAAGGGAAAGGGGGTCTCATCACGAGCCAGCCTTATCACCATTGTGAAAGTACTTGTGGGTAACACTGTCATCTCTGGTCACCACACCAAGGTAGTGTCGTCTGGTTAGCCCTTGAATAAAAAGAAAAAAGAAGAAGAAAACGCAAATAAAGAAAAGAATAAAGGAAAAATGGGCTTGGAAAAATTTGCATCCATGACGGGTACAACTCGCCTTCTACAAAGGCACCCACAAGTAATATCATGCATCCCTGACTCTCACTCTACCCATATGTATGGACATCCCTTAAAACCACTTCACCTCGTTACATGGCTTGGAAGAAACCCCTTGGAAACTTTCCTTTCCTTATGGATACTAGCCCAATAGGGTATCTTGTCCTTTTTCTCGACCTTGTATTGTAGGTTTTTGTAAAGTCTTTGAGCTATTGAATGATATATCGGGGTTTTTATGCATATGTTTGATAATATTAATGATGAGATGTGATTGACATTGCTATGATCCCTGTGACTAATGAGCCCATGGAGGGCATATTTTTTGATGTGCAGGACCATGCTCGACGAACATGTAACACATGGACCAATACACATGGGGAGATGATTAGTTCGGACCTCCATGGGGATGAAGAGCCCATTAGATGGTTGCTGAGACCCCATCAGGGGCAGAGACAGGATAGTGTTTGACCGAGGTTTTTCATCGGAGAAGAAGAAGATATTCCATCAAGGGCACTTTGGTTGAGCCAGACCTAGGGGGATTGACCCACTTGTAGTGGAACATTGGCCCCAGATGACCCAGGACGTCACCAGGAGGCTTGTGATGTCATCACGAGCATATGGCAGATGGACAGGGTTTTTGGCACGTGTGGAAGTTTGGAAGAGCCCAAGGAGGGCTAACGTTTGGCTTCTGGATGCTGCACTGGCCCCAAAAAGGCCTAACGTCTCCCTTAGGAGGGCTTGACGTCTCACTTTTTGCTCATTTAGGGTTTTAAAAGAACATTTAATGTAAAAAAAATATGATTTTGGTTTAAAGCCTTGTCGGCTAATTTTTGTGACCTAAATTTAATTAAAGGTCATGATACAGTATATATTGAGGAGTTTTATCCTCATTTTGACATAACACACAACTCACTCTCCTAATGAGATTTGATTTTTGCGCCCTTGTTGGGTATTTCATTTTTTGAGTGAGGCACACTTGTTGAAGGAAGGCTTTTCCTTGCATTTTTTGGCATTTCTCTTGAAGGAAGGTTTATAACTAGGGTTTGCAATGATATTTCATCATGATATGTAAGTGTTTTTTCTGTAAAACTTCTTAATTGAATGATTGTAGTCTTATATTCTTGCATTTATTATAAAATTTTCAAATTTTAAAACCCTAGGGGACAAACACACAAGTAAGTCGTTTTCTCATGTCCCCTAAGAGAGAAATTCTCAGCCATTGAAGAAGGAAGGAAGAGCCTAGCCATTGCTACACTCTTGTTACTTCTTCCCCTGTGCTAGCTGTACCTTTTAAAGGTCAAGAAGGAGGAGACGTCCCAGGCCTAGGTTATGTACACCTAGGGTCGTCCTGCTTCTAGGGTTTGGTGATAGGGCCTTGCCTTTGCAACACTCTCCCTCACCTCACTCTCGTGTCTTGATGCTAGCCATTTTTTCCAATATAAACCTAAGGAAGGAGGAAAGAGCATCAGGCCTTGCTTAAGAAACACCGGAGTGAGCCTCTTTCCCCTAGGGTTTTGATTCGGGGGCCCTGCCATTGCAGCACTTTAGAACCCTTCCCTCTCGTCCTTATCCTTTTTCCCTTCAACCTTGTGTCCTCTCTTGAATAAACTCCATTTACCCTTAGGCACTGATCTTAGGTCTCCAATGTTGAAGTGATAGTGGTCAAACAAACTTTCAAACTCTTATAAATTGAAACCCTAACTAACTACTAACCCTAATAAGGTTGATGTCATCCTTGGTTATTCCATCTTGATGCAACATTTTCTATTGATAAGCAATTAGATGGTGTTTTGAAGCATTTATTGAGTAAGGGATTGATTGGATACATTGTTTGCTGCATCATCTCGATATTTATTGATGAGTTGATATTGTCCCATTGCAATATTGATAAACGTTGATCTCGTCAATATCTATTGTCATAATTGCTAACATATTGATATCATATAGTTATATGAAGTACTAACCCATTGAATTATATCCTGCATATATTGTTTTTCTATTGCTATGTTCCAGGCAGGTGTTCTGATTTGGGCCTACACTTCATTATTGGCTGTTTAGCCCGACTATCTACTCTTGGTGGTAACCTGTGAAGAGGGACTTTTACTTATACCTTTATACCTTAGCCTCTTCAAAACCCCAGGTTATCGGGGATGTATCCCCTGGGCCTGACCTCCCTAAAGAGAAAAGAACCTCCCCATTGTGGTGACATTGGGTGGGGTAGGTTCCTGTTACGCTAGTTTGGCCTCTATCTTCTAGCCATTTGGCCTAGCTACAAACTGTGTGATAACATTTTGGTGTCGTTGCTAGGGAACACTTAGTCAATTCTCCTCAAACGATAAATCTTTTCGGTAAGACTTTCCTCAAAGACCTTTTCTTACAAGCTTACCTGGCGACTCCACTAGGGTGTTTTTCCCTTTTCCTTTGGTAGTTTCAAGTAAACTATCTGGAGACTCCACAAACTAAAAGGAGATTTAATAATCCTCCTTTGTCTTTCAGAAGGAAGCCTCACTTAAACTCTCCTGTTGTCAAATCACTTTTCAGGAAGAGCCTTCCTTTAAGAATCATGTCTACCTCTCAGACTGCTACAACGAACCCGACCAACAATCAAAGACAATGGTCATATACCCTTTTCAGGCCGTTAGACATGTCAACCATACCAAGATACCCTAAGAAGATGCCACCCAAGTATGAAAAGTGGTTGCAATCATTGTCGAAGAGCATATGAGAAAATTTTGGGCATTCTTTCAACTTCACCCCATCAGTGATGATGCTGAAGATTTTTTCATGAAGTTGTTCTCCGCTACTCTCTATGATGCCTCAAGGCGTTGGTACCTCAACCTTCCTGACGGAACCATCAAAACCATGGATAGACTTGAAGAGGCCTTTCTCAAAATATGGAGTATCAAAGAAGACCCTAATATAATTCTCACACAACTAAATAGCATTGCTAAGTATGAAAATGAGTCCATTCGGGAATTTCACACCAGATTCGAGACATTGCTACAAATAATTCTCGCAAGCCATCACCCGAAAGATGACTACCTTGTCCATATTTACACTAGATCTTTCAATGGCCAACTAGGGTATCTTCTTAGAGACAAAAACCCCCAGTCTATTCAAGAAGCCCAAGAGCTTGCTACCAAGATAAGGGAACCTCCTTTCATCTAAAATTGAGCCTTTTTCCAACCCAAGGGGGAGAATAGACACCAAGCAGAAAATAGTACACAATGCTAAGCCTACTTCAGATCTATGTACCAGCATCAACAAACTACAAGCCTCCATGGATGGCATCATAGAGAATCAAGAAGAAATGATGAGTAGGATTGTCAGACTTGAAAAGTCTCAGATCCAAGCACCCAGGGCCCTGTTCAAAGGACAATTCCAGAAAGGGAACCAATTTTACAAGTCGAAGAATCAACATGAAGTTACAAATACCTTGGCCCCTACAAACATTGTTGATGAAAATCCTTGGTGCCTGGAGTGCAGTGAAGCACATTGGGAGCATGAATGTCCTTATAATGCTGGCCATCAACAAGTAAACAACATGGATTGTTTCATAGAATTTCCTCAGATAAATATCACAGATATAGAACATCAAGAAGCCGTGAAGGAAGTAGCCAGAGCAGCAAGGATGGCAGTAATAAACAACTTGGATTAGGAATCACGAGAAAAGTTAAAGAAACAAGAAGTTCAAGTATACAGAAGGAAGAACTTGAAACAACCCGCTGCTGATCAGGTAAAGCCCCCTCCCCTGGAGATACTTCTTCCCAAGACGTCCAAGGCTGGTAAGGTTGACCTAAATTTTGACTTCGAATGGGCATTATCAAAGATGCATGTGAATGTTCCCTTGGGAGAAGCAATCAAGATCCCATCCATCAAAGAATGCTTTGATACTTTATTTTCAGGATCAAATGAACCTATGGACCCCCCTATTATGTTGCAAGCTGATCATTTTAGGGTCCAATATGGTGAAAACCCTCCTTTCTTCATGACTTGGACAATGAACAACAAAAATCTCAGCAATTTCATGCTAGATACAGGTGCTGGTGCCAACATGATGTCTCTTAAAGTCATGCAACAAGTGGGTTTGAAGGTCACTAGGCCTTACAACAATGTGTGTGGTTTTGAATCTAAAGCGATACCCACACATGGGGTGGTTGAAAATGTTGAAGTATGCCTGAAGGAGTATCCAGAGAAGACAGTCCACATTGACATTGTGGTGGTTGATGTCCTAGACATGTGGGGAATGTTATTATCTAGGAAGTTTGGCGTAATGATAGACGGTTCCCTTGAGATGGACCTCACTTTTTTGCGATTACCTTTGAAGGATGGAATGGTGGGACATCTACTCAATGTGCCGATAATTGGGGACCATGTGAAAGATATTGTCCATCCCACCAATAATGACAAAACGTAGAATAATATGATACAAAATCTTCAAAAATATTCTCCATAAGACATGCCCTTTGCAACAGAAGAAGACTTTGATCAGATTGAATGGCCCAAGAAAGAAGAATACCAGCAACTCCTAGATGAATTCAAGAACAAAGAAATTGGGACGATGAAGATATTAAAGAAAAATGAAGATGACGTACAAATCCACCCGTCTCAACAAAAAGTCTTTACAACAGAAGCCCACCCACCTCCCTCAGTACAATACACCAGGGTTGTTTAGGGAACGACCAAGTACAAAGACAGAAAGTATAAGGAGGGAGATATGGTATTGAAGTGGGATACTCAAAAAGGAGAGCCAACTAATGTAAAAGTAAGCACACAGTCATGGCTCGGACCTTTCAAAGTTGGAATGGAATCTATTGATAACTCATACTACTTGTCCACTTTGGAAGGAAGAAGGCGCCCATTACCTATCAGCGGGCACCTCCTTAAACCCCACCAAGGTGGGGGGAACTGATTTCATAGGTAAGTAAAGGTAAGTAGGGATTCTTCATGTATTATACCATCTGCATTTCATGTTAGTTTGCTTTCACATCTGCATATCGATTGTTTTATTTTAGTTTATATATATGTCTATATATGAGGGGTGGAAATACCACCCCATATTTGTTACTGATGCCCCTATCGAGTTGAGCAGGTCTGCAGGTTATTCCAGATATGCTGAGGTTCTCATGCGCTCTACGGTGAGCACATGTCCTTGAGTTGGATCCAGATGTTATCCCCGATTTCTAGGGATAACTAGGAGATCATGTCTCGAGGCCCACAAGTCCTAGACATGGAGTACCGAGAGCAGGATTGACCTGAGCATGGCCTTGGAGGGCCCATCCTTCTCTTCTTTCATCAGATTCATTTTGTCAACAACATCAACATCCATCACCATCGCCTTGGTCTTGTATCAGAAAAGGCTCTTGCTCCATGAGGTAATTGGTCCAGGTATCATGGTATGTGTCACTTTTGATCATTATAACCTTTGAATGTATGGATCTGATTCCTTTTATTTCTAACGACTGCTTGGATCTTACATTGGCCCACTTGAACATGCTTGGGGATATTGATTGGGTTCCCTAGCAAGCTTGTACCCATAGGTTTTGATTTGCCACTGGGGGGTTTGTAAAGAGCCATCATCCGCTCCCATCATACCATCAGTTTTCCATCTTGTCTCTCGCTCATCTATCCCATTCCCCTTGTCTGAGCATTAGGATGATCTGTTTGTGGGGTTGCACCTTATCTTGTGGGAAGAAGGGGATAAATGCCTAGAAGGTAAAAGCAGGTGGTAAAAGATAAAATCCTAAAAATGAAAATTCGAAATGCTTCGCCCAGGGATCCCCGAGAAGGCAATAAAAAGCCTCTCAGCAAGAAACAAGAGGGACCCGAAAAAATAACAAATAAGACCTAATCAAGAGGATAGGGGGTCTCATCATGAGCCAACCTATTATGTTCATGGGTACCTAACAACATGACATTGCCACCATCTGGTTACCACGCCAGGGCAGTGACCTTTGGTTGCATGACCAAGGGAAAGGGGGTCTCATCATGAGCCAACCTTATCACCGCTTTGAAAGTACTTGTGGGTAACACTATCATCTCTGGTCACCATGCCAAAGCAGTGTCCTCTAGTTATCCCTTGAATAAAAATAAAAAAAAAGAAGAAAAAGCAAATAAAGAAAAGAATAAAGGAAAAAGGGGCTTGGAAAAACTTGCATCCATGACGGGTACAGCTCACCTTCTACAAAGGCACCCACAGGTAATATCATGCATCCCTAACTCTCACTCTACCCGTATGTCTGGACATCCCTTAAAACCACTTCACCTCATTACATGGCTTGGAAGAAACCCCTTGGAATTTTTCCTTTCCTTATGGATACTAGCCCAATAGGGTATCTTGTCCTTTTTCTTGACCTTGTATTGTAGATTTTTGTAAAGTCTTTGAGCTATTGAATGATATATCAGGGTTTTTATGCATATGTTTGATAATATTAATGATGAGATGTGATTGACATTGCTATGATCCCTGTGACTAATGAGACCATGGAGGGCGTAGTTTTTGATGTGCAGGACCATGTCCGATGAACAGGTAACACATGGACTAGTATACATGGGGAGATGATTAGTTCGGACCTCCATGGGGATGAAGAGCCCATCATATGGTTGCTGATACCCGATTAGGGGCACAGACAGGACAATGTTTGACCGAGGTTTTGCACCGGAGAAGAAGAAGACATTCCATCAGGGGCACTTTGGCTGAGCCAGACCTAGGGGGATTGACCCACTTGCAGTGGAACATTGGCCCCAGATGACCCAGGATGTCACCAGGAAGCTTGTGATGTCATCATGAGCATATGGCAGATGGACAGGGATGTTGGCACGTGTGGCAGTTTGGAAGAGCCCAAGGAGGGCTAACGTTTGGCTTCTGGATGCTGCACTGGCCCCAAAAAGGCCTAACGTCTCCCTTAGGAGGGCTTGACGTCTCACTTTTTGCTCATTTAGG
>JZKD02S0952236.1:44428-104129 GCA_000966675.3 Picea glauca
CTCAGAGATAAGCTGCCACCATTCTAGCGAGTCTTTCACTCTGTATTTTTACAGTCTCTGTACATTTATTTCATTAATAGAAATCATGTATTACTGTATATATGTGTTTATGGTTTCATATCTGATACATTTATGTTATATTATTGAATATCTGTGATATCTCTGTGCATTTCTTTATTATATCTCTAATTTCATTTCGTGCCGAAAATAATCCAGATCAGTGGTATCAGAGGAGGCTGCTCTTGATCGTTTTTTCAGTGCATGTCCCCGACGAGGTCCGATTATAGCAAGTTGGGTCTCAATATTGTCTCTCTTTAAGACAATATCTCTTGCACACCCAAGAAACCCTCAATGGCGGAAGAAAAGAAAAATGATGGAGCAGACAATCCTATCAATCTGTTGCTTGAGAAAGCTCTCACGCGATAGAGGGACGAAATGATGGAGAATTTAGCCCACATCCTTCAATGTCTGTCGATAGCATCAGAAACATATTCATCAAGTGGCCAATTTGGAGTCACCTCACCTTTCAAGGTACAAGTTAATTTTGATATTCCTGTATTTGAAGGACAGATAGATGCAGAAGCCTTAGAAAAATGGTTAACTCTGCTGGAAGGTTATTTCTCTGTTCAAAATTTTTCCGACAAAGAAAAGATCACCTTCACACTCCTTAAAGCTCTCCCTCATGTCAAACATTGGTGGGAAACTTACTGGGAGCAAAGTTCCACAGAGGATTCTGGAATATATGGGGTCGATCCCACTTGGGATTTTTTGTGTGGATGCGGTAAAAGAATAGTATTGCCCTGTTGGCAACTATGAGGACCAGTACATGAGATGGACCACACTGTGGCAAGAGAGGGGCCAAGAATTTTCGGAGTTCACCAATACCTTCCATACCTTTCACACCAAGCTAGGTGTCAAAGACTCCGAGCGACATTTGGTTATGAAATACCATGGGGCTCTACATAGATACATCCAGACTGAAATGGATTTTCTGGACATCTCATCACTCGGTGTTGCTTATCGATATGCTGTTAAAATTGAGAATAAATTTAAGCACTAGAACAAATGGGAGTTCGGGTTTGCAAATCCGCAACAACCAAAGTATGACAAAGATGACCCTAAAAAAAAGTCTCCCGAAAACGAGTCCAAGACACAGGAAAAGAAGGGTCATGGGAAAACAAAGAAGGACACCGAAAAATGTTGTGATTTCCACAAAATCCCTTGGAACAACACCGATGAATGTCGCTAAAAATAGTGATTGGTGGATGAGATCAAATACAAGGAGCTGAACCTTGATTCAGAATCTGATTCTGAAAATACTGGTAAAGGATAGATCATTGACGCAAACCCCACTGCTATTGTCATGATCGTAGCAATTCAACCAGAAGAACCAACATATCCTGAAGAGGGGGATCACCTTTTTCATTCATAGATGTGGGTGAAGGGGACCTCGCTGCATTTTATTGTTGATAGCGGAAGCCAGAAAAACCTCATCTTAGCAGAGGTCGTCAAACAGTTGGGATTGTCGAAAACACCACACCCGCAACCATACAACATCGGGTGGCTTCGGCAAGGACGAGACCTCCGTGTCAGCCAACAGTGTCAATTGTCATACGACATCCAACCCTTCAAGGATGAGGTATTATGTGATGTTTCCCCACTGGATGTCTGTGATGTTCTTTTGTGCCAACCATATACGTGGAGATGCTCTGTTGTTTATGAGTCTCGACCACATAGTGTCATTGTTACTTTGGGGGCTCATCTCTACAGAATACCAGAGATAGTTCCAACTATTGTTCCACCTAAAAAGTGTCACAAGGTAGTATCTCATACTGGAAAATTCAACTTCTTCACAATCTATTCAAAAGGGGAACAGAAGGACACTGCAACCACTACAGCCTTGCCCCAAGCACCTTCTATCCAACAGAAGCAGGTCGACAAGACTGCAACAAAGTGCAAAGATTCATTATGCACATCGTCCTCTCATGTATCTTGACTTGTTGAACAGCCTCAACCTCAAGAGGTTCATGACTGATTTCCACAAACTGAGCATCACGACGTCTCCAGCAAGACAAGCAGCTCACCAAGATGCAGATTCAACAAACGCTTTTCCCTCTCCTATGGGAACTCAACGCAATGGATACCATTGCTTCTTAAGGAGGGAGGATTGATCCAGGTGGATATCGGTGGCCACCCACCTTTTCCAAATGGCTCAAAATAGTTTTCTGGCAATTTTGACAATTTACTATTTTTAGCAGGTTTTAACTTCGGGGGCCATTTTGAGGGCCCACATGAATGTTTTTCAAGATCAAGGTTCTAAATGATATTTGAAGGAATTATTGAGCCCCCAAAATGAATCTCCTCGATGATACCTTTCCAACGAACTATCAAATGCCTAAAACAGAGATCGTATGCAAAAGTTATGACCCCGAGAAGTTGATGTACTCACTTACCTAAACGGGGCCCACATGACTTTTGGCGCTTCATCTCCTAGGGTTAGGGTTTTGGATGTCTATGGTTTTTGGCATTCCTACTTATTGTAAAAATGCCTTTAGAGCCTCAATTTAATCATCTTCTTGCGAATGCGAGTATCCGTCACATCTCTTCTTAGAGATAAGATGCCACCATTCTAGCGAGTCTTTCACTCCGTATTTTTACAATCTCTGTACATTCTTTCATTAATAGAAATCATGTATTACTGTATATCTGTGTTTATGGTTTCATCTATGGTACATTTCTGTTATATTATTGAATATCTACAATATATCTGTGCATTTATTTATTATATCTCCGATCTCATTTCGTGCTGAAAATAATCCGGATCATAGGTGTGCGAGAGAAATTTTCCTCAAGAGAGACAAGCTCAAGACCCAACTTTCTATACTTGGACCTCGTTGAGGACATGCATTGAAAAACAATCAAAAGCAACCTGCTCTGATACCACTGATCCATATTATTTTCAACACTAAATGAGGGCGGAGATATAACAAAGAAATATACAAATATATTTCAAAAGATCCAATAATATAATAGATATATAACAAGAGGCACATATATATAGTAATACACAATTTCTATTAATTAGAAAAATGGTCAAAACAATAGAAATAGAGAGTGAAAGACTCGCTAGAATGGTGGCAACTTATCTCCAAGAAGATATGTGAAGGATACTCACATTCGCAAGAAGATGATTGTTACAATGAGGCTCTAAAGGCATTTTTAACATAAACAATATCCAAAACCCTAACCTTGGAATATGAAAAACCAACAATTTTGTGGACCCCATTTTGGTTAGTTTGGTGTATCAACTTCTCGGGGGCGTAACTTTGGCATAAGATCTCCATTTGGGGTGCACGATAGCTCATTGGAAAGGTATCGATGAGGAGATTCGTTTTAGGGTATAAATTAGAGCCTTTATCTATCATTAAGGTGTCTTATTGTGAAAACACATCGTATATGCCCTCAAAGTGGCCCCAAAAGTTTAGGACTCAATAAAATGTTAAAAATAGTAAGTGGCCAAAAAAATAATTTGAACCAGTTGGAATAGGTGGGTGGACACCGATATCCACCTGGATTAATACTCCCTCCTTAGGAAGCAATTTTCTCCATTGTGTTGAGTTCCTAAGGGAGAGGGGGAAGCGTTTGTTGAATCTGAACATTGGTGAGTTGCTTGCCTCACCGAAGAAGTTGTGTTGCTTGGATTATGGAAGGTTGTTGAGAACCTGATGTTGGAAGGGTTGGAACTTTCAAACCAATATGTATACATGAGATGACTATGCATAGAAGGAATCTTTGTGCTTTTCTTCAATCTTATCGACCTGCTTCTGCTAGATAGAAGGTCTTGGAGCGAGGCTGCAATGGTTGCAGTGTCCTTTTGTTCACCTTTTGAATAGATTATAAAGAAGCTGAGTTTTGTAGTATGAGATACTACCTTGTGGCGTTGTTTAGGTGGGACGATAGTTGGAACTACCTATGGTATCCTATAGAGATGATCCCTCAGAGTAACAATGAAACTACGAGATCGAGACTCATAAATAGCATAACGCTTCCACATATATGGTTGGCCCAAAAGAACATCACAGACATCCAGTGGGGCAACATCACATAATACCTCATTCTTGAAGGGTTGGATGCCATATGAAAATTGACATTGTTGGCTGACACAAAGATCTTGTCCCTGGTGAAGCCACCCGATGTTGTATGGATGCAAGTGAGGTGTTGTTGACAATCCCAACTGTTTGAGGACCTCTGCTGAGATGATGTTTTTATGGATTCCACTATAAGAAATGAAATGAAACAGGGTCCCTTTCACCCACATCTGTGAATGGAATAGGAACTCCCCCTCTTCAATATCTGTTGGTTCTTCTGGTTGAATTGTTGCGGTCACGACAATAGAAGTTGGGTCTGCATTGATAATATCTCTTCTCCCATTATTTTCTGAATCAGATTTTGAATTGGGGTTCAACTCCTTTTCTTTGATCTCAACCACCAATGAATGTTTTGAGAGACATTTATCGGTGTTGTGCCAGGGGATTTTGTGGAACTCGCACCACTTTCTAGTGTCATTCTTCATCTTTTTGTGACCCTTCTTTTCCTGTGGCTTAGACTAGTTTTTGGGAGCTTGTTTGTTAAGGCCATATTTATCATACATTAGTTGTTGCAGATTTGCAGACTTGAACTCCCATTTGTTCTGGTGCCTAAATTTTTTCTCAATTTTGACAACATATCGATAGGAAGCTCCCAATGATGAGATGTCCAGAAACTCCATTTGACTTTGGATGTACCTGTGTAGAGCCCCACTGTATTTCAGAACCAAATGCCGCTCAGAATATTTGATACCCATCTTGGTGCACAATGTATGGAAGGTATTGGTGAACTCTGAAACTTCTTGGCCCCTCTCTTGACGCAGCGTGGTCCATCTCATGTATTGGTTGTCATAGTTACCAATAGGGTAATATTGTTCCTTGACCACATCCACAAAAAACCCAAGTGGGCTCGACCCCATATATTCTAGACTCCTCTGTAGAAATTTTATCCTAGTAAGTTTCCCACCAATGTTTGACATGGGGGAGAGCCTTAAGGAGTGCGAAGGTGATATTTTCCCTGTCGAAAAATTTGTGAACATAGAAATAACCTTCTAGCATATTTAACCATTTTTGTAGGGCATCTGCATCTATCTGACCTTCAAATACGAGAATATCAAAATTAACCTCTACCTTGAAAGGAGAGGTCCCTCCAAAGTGGTCGCTTGATGAAAACATTCTTGATGTTATTGGAAGACATTGAAGGATGTGGGAAAAATTCTCCATCATTTCGTCCCTCTATCACGTGAGAGCTTGCTCAAGCAACAAATTAATAGAATCTTCTGCTTTGGCATTTTTCTTTTCTTCCAACATGGAGGATTTCTTGGGCATGCGAGACCGATTTCCCTCAAGAGAGATAAGCTCGAGACCCAACTTGCTATACTTAGACCTCATCGGGGACATGCACTAAAGAAATATCAAGAGCAACCTGCTCTAATACCACTGATCCAGATTATTTTCGGCATGAAATGAGAGCGGAGATATAAAACAAAAATATACAGAGATATTGCAAGAGAACCAATAATATAATAGATATATAACAAGAGACACATATATACAGTAATACACAATTTCTATTAATGAGTGAAATGTACAAAACTGTATACATACATAGTGAAAGACTTGCTGGAATAGTGGAATCTAATATACGAGAAAATATGTGACGACTACTCACACTCACAAGAAGATGATTGTTACAATGAGGCTCTAAAGGCCTTTTTAACATAAAGAAATCCAAAACCCTAACCCTAGAAGATGAAAATCCAAAACCCTAACCCCGAAAGATGAAAATCCAACAGTTTTGTGGACCTCGTTTTGGGTAGTTTGGTGTATCAACTTACTGGGGGCGTAACTTTGGCATACGATCTCCATTTGAGGCGCACGATAGTGTTAATTTTTTATTTCTGTTATTGTATTCTTTCCAAATTACATGATAATTCAATTCATTTCTAAAACAAAAACATAAAGAAGATCATTGAAAGAAACACAATCACAAGGTACACAACATTTTATCCTGGGAAACCCTCATGGGGGAGAAAACCCAACAAAAAATTCCACACTAATAGATTGCCAATATAATTCCAAGACTAAGACCAAAACACCAAGAGTAAACTAAGACTGATTATGTGCCTCTCTTCTCCTTCCTCCTATGACTGCAACTTCCTTCAAGATATGCACACTAGATGAGTGAGTGTGAGTGTGTGTAAGTGAGGCATCGTCCTCACATATAAATACTAGTTGAGGAGGCACTAGGGTTATATCTCTTCACATGGTAGGGCCAACTTCTTCTAGAAGTGGTTAAAACCACTTTATAAACACTAGAGGTTGACTTTACAGATACCGCCATATAAATATGGTTTGAATAATCCACAAAAGGGTAGTCTACTAACATAACCCAATACAACATCATCAAGATAAGGAGATCGAAACATCATAATCAACATCTGGAACACTAACTGAAATATCTATAAATCATCAGAAGTTTTTCTCATCATCAATATCATCATCATTTACATCATGGAGTTGGAGTAACATCATCATCATCATGATCAAGATAAAAAATCAAGATCAATAGCATGAAGCTATAACAACATCATCAACAACACGAGGCTAAAAGAACATCATCAAAAACACGAGGCTGGAACAACATCATCAACAAAATAAAGCTGAAACAACATCATCATCAACAACACAAAGATGAAACAACATCATCATCAACAACATGAAGCTAAAAAAAAATCATTAACACATGGAAACATAATGAGGCAAGTGTATCAACAACAACATTTGTGGTACTTTGAAAGATCGTCCTTACCAGACCTTCAGGATTTTCCCAGGAATCATAAGATTCCCTAGGATATAATATCCTAACAAGCTACCACATGGTACTCTGAAAGGCTGTCCTTACCGGACCTTTAGGATTTGCCTAGTAATCATAAGATTCCCTAAGATATAAAATACTAATAGAGCTACCACTACTGACCACAACTGGCATATACATTCATAGGTACTCTAACAGACCATCCTTACCGAACCTTCGAAATCTGCCCAAGAATGATCAATCCCATAGGATATAAAATCCTAATGAAGCTACGTTTTGTTGGTCAGGATACCATAGTATCATCAACATCACTCCCCCTTTCGAGGGAGGTCCTTTCAGACAACACCAATCTTGTCTCAAAAGTACTCAAACTTCACATGAGACAAAGGCTTGGTTAACACATCTACAACCTGCTCATCTGTGCCAACATATTGGAGCTTTACAACTCCTCTCTACACCATATCATGAATGTAGTGATACCATATATCTATGTGCTTCGAATTATCATGGAACACTGGGTTCTTCGTAATCTTTATACAACTCTAGTTATCACATAGAATCATGGTCCCTTCCATCTCTAGATCAAACAGACCCATCAACAACTTTCGAAGCCATATGGATTCACAACTGGTGGAATATGCTGCAATGTAATCCACTTTTGTTGTGCTAATGACAATACTGGATTTCTTCCTACTTTTCCATGAAGTCATGGCTGAACCCAAACTAAAACAACATCCTGGAGTGTTCTTCCTGTCTAAAGCACTTCCAGCCCAATATGGATCAGTATAACCATACAGTCTGAAGTCATGATCTCTAGTATAATAGAGACCATAGTCCAACGTACCCTTAATGTATCTCATCACATGCTTTGAAGTTACAAGGATAACATGTCTAGGCTCCACCAGATATTGACTCAAGGTGTTCAAAACAAAGCATATATATAACCTAGTATTCGTCAGATACATCAACGATCCAATAATTTGTCTGTATAGTGTAGCATCAACCAACTATGACGAAGTATCAACTAGGAGATTCAAATTCATTTCCATGGGTGTGTTCATGGATTTACATTCCAACATTTCAAATCTCTTTAGTATTTCTACTACATACTTCCCTTGGTTAAGGAATATCTTCTCTGGGATCTGCCAAACTTCAATACCTAAGAAATAATGCATCAGGCCAAGGTGTTTCATCTCAAACTCTGCAACGAGCTTCTTCTTACAATATTTGATGAGCTTTTATTTTCCAGTCAAGATTAAATCATCCACATATAGTAGCAATATAACTGACTCATCATTCATAACCTTGAAGTAAAGGTTAGGATCAAATTTACTTTTGAGAAATCCCAAGCTCGTTAGGTAACTTTCAATTATGCCATACCAAGCTCTATGAGCTTTCTTCAACCTGTACTGAGATTTCTTCAACCTGCAGACATGAGTCTTCCTGTCCCGTACTTCGAACCAAATTTTCAAATCACGTTGTACCAACCTGATACACTTTCTCAAATGCAACTCAATTTGTATAATCATGTGTTGGTTCTATGTGATTTCTACAAATCACTATCTATCGCACTTCCCGAGAGTATGTTCTCTACTCTCTCTACAATTGTTCCTCTGGAGTCAAGACTCTGCACCTGCAGCTGTTATTTCTGAAGCTGAGAATGACTGCTCTATTCTCATTGTAGTTGCTGAATTCTGAGAGTAGCTCCTCTATTATATCATGGAAACAACTTCATCTTAGAGTGGATCAATAACTAATACTGAAGGTAGAGATTCCTCTTTCATGGAGGTAAATCAATCTCAAATACAAGGACTACTCCACCTAAATCTCATACTGTATCAAAATCATGGTTTTTATGGTTGTCTTCATGAATACTGGAACTATTCCTTACATTACTAGAGCAAGTGTCTCTTCATAGTCTTCTCCCTCTTGTTGGGAGAATCCTCTGGACACAAATCATGCTATGTAAATATTTATATTTTTATCTACAACATGCTATATCTGCTATATCAATCTTGGAAGTCACCACTGACTTCCTTTCTAGTCTCAAGGAAAAATCAATATCTCAGTCCTTTTGACTGGATTCCTTATCTGTCATTGAAACAAGGGAATCTTCCTAGGAGATTTCATGTCTTCTAGAGGTCTTTGAATCTATGATAGAGTTTTCTCAACTCATGGAATTTGTTTGTCAGTCCTGTAAGATGTCTCCTTTTCCCATATGATCCTCTCTAAGATTAGGCTCACTCTGAGTCTACAAAGATTTCATAGTCTCTATAGGATATGCTTGTTGTTGAGTACCAAGTCTTAATATGAAAAGTTGAGTCAGACTTCAAACGAATTATGCTTCTTGTCAATGTGACTTCATTATTGACCAAGTCTACTTTGAGTTCTATTCTAATGTTAGGTCATCTTTGGAACCTTATGATCCTTACAATCAATCTCCAATATATCTTCTTCTTCATCTTCTTTGGTACATGGATGTATATGGTCATGTATAGAACTTGGATAGTCTCCTCCATGTCTCATTTAATATGTTTCCTCCTGCAACCATCACTATATCTTCCTCAGGTTTATCACCTGTGACCTAGAAGGAACATGGAAAACAAGGGAGAAACGACAAACATGAATAATACTCTTTATAATAATAATAAAGCAATAGAAAGAACAATCGTCACACTAACTCCTTTATAACTATCACTTGTGACTTGCGTGAAACAAGGGTAAAAGGTAAGAAATACAATAATAACAAATGGGAGAAACACTCTTCTAGTGTTGTGATCAATCATTCCTCCATGGTAACCTGGAGCCAAAACAAGAAGTTTCTCCTAGAGGAGATTTTAGTTATATCTGGTAAGTGATTGCAATAAGGATTTATCTCAATAATGCTCACATGATATCAAGTATAATTTTTTTTAAAGATTGTTATCTCAACTATAGTGTTTACTTGTAATGAGGTAGTTATCAAACTTGACATGTGAAAATTTGAATCTTATCAACTTAATCAATCAAACCTGAAACCTGGAGTCTTGTCCTCAAGAATGAGTGTTTTTTTTTTTTTTTCTAGTCTCCTTCGCTCAAGATGACAAGTATTCTCTTCAACATGTCCTCTGTGCTGAGATAATATGATTTCTTGACATAAATCTAAGTTAGAGAATAAACTCTATAATATCAACTTTAATCAATCTAATACCTTGAATTTTTTTCGATGAATGGTTAATATGATGGCCATAACAAATAGATGCATATCAAAATAATCAAACCCGGGGTGCATTATTCCTCTGAATGTGTTGGATCTAATATCCTTCTGGATCTATGATTGTTATTTAGATAAAAGATCCTTTCTCCTGCAAATACCCTTTAAATCTAACATTTTAAACATATGTAATTACATACCTCTGACAATATCAGTGGGTAGTGGCACCATCCAACAACAACGATAATAAATAACAAACCTTTAAAAAATTAAAAGGTGTTGCAATTGGTGGAAAGAAATTGGCGTGAAGGAACTAGTATTGGAACTACAACTTAGGGTTTTATGAGGAAACCCTAATTTCTAAAAATTCAAATTTTTGAATTTTGATCTAGGGACTAGATGCACTGGGATGAGGTGAGTTTGTTGGAGTTGACTATTTCAGAAAACTCCAAGTTTTACTCCTTGGAACTTGACCTGTGCAATTCTGGAATGGTACTTATGGTACTGGTTCTGGTTTCCTAATTTTATTGTTTTCCCGTACCAGCCAAAAATATGGTTTGACTTTCCAGAAAATATGGCCACTGGAAAAGTTCGGTCAAGCTGCCAAAATATGTACTAGGGAAAGTCTCACTTCCCAAGATAGTTTTTGGTCAAAAATTCCTCTTCAGTAAAAATCCCTAATTTCCTTATACGACAACAATGACATTTTTTGGATACCTAGTGAAAGGTGCTCTATTCAGTCAAGATTTGATACAATGTTAAGTTTTAATTGTTGTTATTAGATTCTTTCCAAATTACATGAGCATTCAATGCATTTCCAAAGCAACAACATAAAGAGGATCACTGAAAGAAACACAATCACAAGGTACACAACATTTTATCTCGGGAAACCCTCATGGGGGAGAAACCCGAGCAAAAACTTCCTCAATAATAGATTGTTGATACAATGCCAAGACTAAGACCGAAACACCAAGAATAAACTAAGACTGAGCATGCACCTCTCTTCTCATTCCTCTTGCAACTGCAACTGCCTTCAATATATGTGCACTAGAGGAGTGAGTGTGAGTGTGTGTAAGTCAGGCTTCATCCTCACATATAAATACTAGTTGAGGAGTTGCTAGCATTATGTCTCTTCACATGGTAGGGCCAACTTCTTTTAGAAGTGGTTAAAACCACTTTATAAACACTAGGGGATGACTTTACAAATACCACCATATAAATATGGTTTGACCAATCCACAAAAGAGGATTTGATCTTATACAAGACTCGACATGATCAATCCACAAAAGGGGATTTGATCTTATACAAGACTCGACATGATCAATCCACAAAAGGGGATTTTATCTATAAGATAATAACTAAAATTTATAGGAATATTCTTCGAAGTTACAATATTTCAATAGATAGATTGTTGGAAAGGTATTGATGAGGAGATTTATTTTGGGGGCTCAATAAGAGCCTTGAGTTGTCATTGAGGTTACCAATCTTGAAAAAGAATCGTTTAGACCCTCAAAGTGGCCCTAGAAGTTTAGGACGCGATAAATTGCTAAAACTAGTAAGTGGCCAAAAAATTGTTTTGAGCCAGTTGGAATAGGTGGTTGGCCACCGATATCCACCTGGACCAATGCTTAATTATCTGGTTTTTGTTATGGGTTTTTCTTGTATATTGTTGCATGTTTATATTTGTTTTATTCTGCATAATGTTGTTCATGTGTAGAGCATATCAATGATTAAAATGGTATCAAAGTTGGAATTTTTATGTGGCATTTCCCAGCTTGGTGGTTGGGGATGCTACAAGACTCTTTTTAGGGTTCTCAACAAACCATAGTTTCAGATAAATTTAAGAATTCTAAAAGCCATTAAAAGACACACAAAGCTTACAAAATACAAAAACCATTTAGGGGAAGATGTAGACAAAAATATTGTATTGGATATTCAGAGTGCCATTACAAAAAATTAGAACCAGATACTCCATTTCCATAAAGCTCATCAAAATCCACAGAAATCCATAGAAATCCACACAAAAAACGAATACAATGAAGTTTAGGTGTAGTTTCAAACCAATTTTTAAATTTTTAAATTTTTAAAATCCATTACAACGTTAGAAAAATTTAACAAGGCAAAAACCAAACACGAATCTCCATGATGGTTACCAACATAAATCTCTACCGCCGACATGATTATTACATAACCAAAACATAAGACCACTTGTACACAAAACTAAACCCTAACCCATCATCATAATCATGCTTATCTCCTCCAACTACCACCCTCACAACTACCACCATAGCACTGCCACCAATGGCCACCCTTGGTTTAGATTATTTAGATAGTCCTATGGATTTAATAGAATGAGATAAATGAAAAAAACACACCTCTTTGGTTAAAAAGAAGAAGATTCTTGAAAACAAAATTTAAGAAATTTCAAAGGAGGGAAAATGCATGGACAAATTTTGAATATGCAAGTTGATAGAAAAGGAATTTCTTAGCATTTCAACCAAATATTAACATTGATCGAACAAATCACACTCTATTTTTAATATTTCAAACTTGAAATAGTAAAAAACTACAAACCTGGATACTAAAAGCCATTGCTTTAGAATAATGGTTGGTAAAATTTGTTTTGTGTTTTTGCCCTTTCTCTGTAACCTTGCAAGGAATTTGCTTTCTGGTTTGGTTTTGAATAGTCCCACGATAGGTGCATTAATCTACAGGTATGGATACAATAATCTCCCAACCCAATTTCCACCACAGAAACCGTGACTATGAAAAAACTATAATCAAGATTTAGAACCTGAAATTTAATCTAATTTTTCATGTAATAAAATGGGCATTCAAAGTGTCTTAGCTTATCATACTATAGTATACCCACTTTAAATTTTATCACAAATCACTAGGAGAGGGGCCAAAACCTTAGAGGTGAATACTGGACACCGTTGTTGCCATTGCCATGGACATCGTCGTAGTTATCTCTCTACAGAATGTGAGCAACGACAAATATTTTATTTTTATATCTAGTTTTAAGCACTATAGGTTCTCTCACACGTGTATGATTAGGATATTATTGAATGACCATTTTCAAAATCTACTTTCAATCCACAATTTGGGATTCGACAACGCACTTCCTTTTTTATTATTTGTTATATGCATGGCAATTATGCACAAACTAAACAATTATGCACATACCACTACTTTTTATCACTTCAAGGGTTTGGGGTCACCCAATGACCTCGAAAATACGATATTTTAAGACCCTCACATAACACAATATTTTCCCCTTTACGTTCATTAAATCTGAATCATGATGGAACAAGTGGAACCATTGAAGGTGCAATAGTGATTGCATGAACCCACATGTGATTCGTGACTTGGTACTTGGAAATCAGGGTCGTGATTCACGAGTTTGACCAAATGACATGACAGATCCTTTAAAATTCTTCCCTTCATATGAAATTTTAAAGTTTACTTTCCATTTCCCGAAAAATTAGAAGAAACAAATTTATAAACAATTTTTTTTACAGCTATATTTTTAATCGTACTTTTGGGACATGTTGGAAGGTCTTTGACGAGATGTGACTTGGAAGGTCTTTGACGAGATGTGACATGTTCAATTTTGATCCCTGGTGGCATTTCCAAATTTATAATTAGACACCTATGCTATTTTTATTCCCTAACACATGTGCTCTTTTTAGTCCCTGTTGTGGGAACCGAGGGATATTTTTTTTTTTATAATACATGGAAGTGAATTGAAAGGCCTGATTGTGAAACAAATTGTTAAAGGATCAATGAAAGTATAGATTGCAAAGATAAAAAATTAAATATTAATTAATATATAAGTTCAAATCATTTGTGTAACTCCTCGGATGGTTAGTTAAATTGTTATGAACATTGTGTGTCCTGTGTAGGGAGATGCCTCAAATACCAACGCAACAAGTGGATGGCTCTCATGTTATGGAAGATGGTGGATATGTACTTCATTTGGGCCAAAATGTCATGTTGTTTAATGGAGATGATATGGTGGATTGCGGGTTTGACAGCTCTCACAAGTTGGAATCTCAACTCATGCCCTAGAATTATGGTTCTCTTCATGCCCAGGGAGCGTAATGAGAACCCAATACATTTGTAGGTGATGGGTTTTATGCTCCAATGCGGATAAATGACAAGGAGAAGGCCACGATCGTTGCTTTTTTCTAGCTTTTCTCCCTCAAGTGGTTTGGATTCCTTCTCATCAGGATTATCTCTGGCTCTCCGAATTCTTTGTCTTGCCTTCTCATGTTTCCCTGAAATTAGAAGCCTTGTCCCTCTTCAGCTGGTTCGTCACATGTTTCTAAGGAAGTTGTCACTACTGTGGATGTTTATCATTATTTTATGCTTGAGGAAAACTAGGCAACCTTGCCTACGTTGGAAGTCGAGGTCAGGTTGGTCAAGGAATTTAAGGAAGATGAGGAAGTTGAGCAATAAGTGGGAGGATTAATCCTAGATCTAGGCTACACTAGAACTCGAAACTCCAAGTTTTGTAGGCTGGAACTCTATTGGAACACCAAAACAATGGTGGCTCTAGACATGTTTCCTAAAGATGAAGAATTTCTCTATTTCAAGCATCGCATGGAGACTCTTGAGGAGGAAAATGCTTATCATCTATCAGTGGTGACCTGGATTACTAAACCCCATGGGGTCTCCTTTCAACCTCTTACTGAGAGTTTACTGTGGGAAGATTCCTCTACTTCCACTGCTCACCTGGATGCCATGGAACCACCTTTCTTTGAGGTTCCTCATACTAAGGAATAACATGCTTTACATTTTTTTAGTTTATTTATGTTCCAAGTTTTTAATGTTCAGGTCATAGGAAGTTTTAGCAGTCTTGCTAGAAATAGTTGGTCACACAAACTTTAGGTTTTAAGATAGATTATTCTTTTTTTAGCCTAGTTTCTCCTATGGGGCAGGCAATTTTGCTTGCTCTTTTTCATTCCAGAGGACTATCATGGATTTCTTGGCATCTGAAATAGTTTAGGAATTTATATACATCCTATTAATATTAATATAGGTTTCTCTTACTTACAAAAAATCAATCGTTTGTATAACAATAAAGTGACATCATTTTATATGAATATAATATATTTGACATAGATAACTTTGCATATGTTATAAGAAACTATATATTTGATGTTCTTCAAATCTTTTTTGACTTATTTCAAAGACAAATCAAAATAATTAAGGGATGGAACAATATATCATTTCAATAACTTTGCATATGTTATAAGAAACTATGTATGTGATGTTCTTCAAATCTTTTTTTGACTTATTTCAAAGACAAATCAAAATAATTAAGGGATGGAACAATATATCATTCAAAACCTGTTTGAGTAAACAAAATGATTAATCAATATTATCTTATAATATTAAAATGAATTTCATATTTAATCATTGATGGAAATGCATGATGTTAATGTTTGAAATGTTTATTTCGAATAAATATTAAAATCACTTGAACGACTATATTGCAGGGAATGAGGGCTCTGGATAGACATAAAAAACTGTTGTTTATGTGTCTCATATTGAAAAATAAATTTTTAACATGGGATGTCCTCCAAAAAATAAATAGAGCAAGTCCAAGTATTTACTTACTTTGTAGGTGTAGTGAGGAAAACACCTCACATTTGTTCTTGCATTGAAGTTTCTCTGAGAAAATTTGGGTTGAGTTTGGGTATTCACAAGAGAGAGGAATAAAGGGAGGGGAGGGGGAGTGTCCTACATGCTTAATAATCCCAAGTCACCTTTCTAAATCATTTGTGTAAGGAACCATCTATTTCCTCCTTTGACTTATTAAAACCAATCATTGAATGGATGTAAGAGGTTGGTGGAAGTGTCATCTCATATAGTGGTTGAAACATGGGTTGAGTACAATAATTTTGGGAAATGGTGAGAACCAAACATGCATGAGAAAAAAGAGGAAGGAAATTCAAGTGGAGGGGGAGAGCTGATGTTTTTAGGAAGAGGAAGGGAGGAAAAACATAGTTTAGACGTTGGAACAAGAAACAACCATACTACATGTAAAAATAATAATGAGAGAACTAGAAATTAGGTTGAGAAATTGATCCAGGAGGATATCGGTGGCCACCCACCTTTTCCAACTGGCTCAAAACATTTTTTTTGGAAACTTACTATTTTTAGCAGTTTTTCGGTTCCTGAACTTCGAGGGCCATTTTGAGGGCCCAAACAACTTTTTTTCGCGATCAGGCACCTAAATAATAGTCAAAGGCTCTAATTGAACTCCCTAAATGAATCTCCTCATCAATACCTTTCCAATGATCTATCATGTTCCCTAAACATAGATCATATGCAAAAGTTACGACCCCAGGAAGTTGATGTACTAACTTACCCCAACGAGGCCCACACCACTTTTGGCACTTCATCTCCTAGGGTTAGGTTTTTGTATGCCTAGGGTTTTAGAATTCATATTTATTGTAAAAATTCCTTCAGAGCCTCATTGTACTCATCTTCTTGTGAATGAGCGTAGTTGTCACATCTCTTCTCAGAGATAAGCTGCCACCATTCTAGCAAGCTTGTTTTCAGTCTACATTTTACAGTTTTCAAAATATTTCTTATTTAATAAAAGTCAAGTTTTATTGTATCTCTGCTATTGTTCACTGTGTCTCTGTGTTAATATTATAAATCTGTGGTTTCATTTTTTTCTACTGATAAATACTGATCAATGGTATCAGAGCGGTCTTCTCCTTGTCGTTTTTTAATGCATGTCATCGATCCAGTCAGGGTATAGAGAGTTGGGTCTCAAGATTTTTTATCATGAGGAAAACTACTCTCACATGCACAATAAACCATCCATGGAAAGTGAAAATAAATATGGCGGGACATGAGATTCTTTCAAAAACATTCTCGAGGAAGCCCTTGAGAAATAGAGGAACGAGATGATGGACAACTTTGCACAAATCTTTCAACAATTTATGAAAAGTGACACATCCACCTCAAGCAAAGGAGTCGTCCCTTCAAGGTACAAATCAATTTTGATATTCCTATATTTGAAGGTCAAATAGATGCATATTTCGTAGATAAATGGTTAAACCTTTTAGAAGGGCATTTTTCTATCCACAACTTTTTCGATAGAGAAAATATTACATTTGTGCTCCTCAAGGCCTTCCCCCATGTCAAATATTGGTGGGATACTTTCTATGAGCAAAAGAAAATAGAGGGATCCACATTATTTTTAGTTGCATCCACTTGGGGTTCCTTCGGGGATTCTATTAAGGAACAATACTACCCTATTGGAAGTTATGATGACTTGTATACAAGATGGACCACACTACGACAGGAAAATATACCAAACAGTGCCAGAGTTCACTAATGTCTTCCATACCTTGCGCACCAATCTGGGTATCAAATATTATGATAGACATCTGGTTCTCAAGTACTGCAACAATATTTATTTATACATCTAGATAGAAATGGAGTTTTTGGACATCTCATCCTTGGGCGCAGCCTATTGATATACCGTCAAAATCGAGTAGAAGTTGAAACAAAAGACGTGGTAGTTTGGTTCTAGGAACCCTTAACAATAGAAGCAAGGCAATGGTAGCCCCAACCCACAGAACAATGGATAGAGAAAATATGGGAAACCTCAGGACAAATAGTCCAATCTGAAAGCAAAGAAGGACAATGGGAAGATGAAGAAAGATACCGGGAAGTGGTGTGACTTCCATAAGATCCCCTAGAATAACACTATTGATTTCCACTCCAAGCAGTCATTGGTGGCTAAGGTAAAATCCTATGAATCAGATGTGGGTTATGAATCCGAGTCATAACTAGAAAATGAGAGACACATCATTGATGCAGAACCTAGTGCCACCATTGCTACCACCAATATCCATCCTAGTGAACCTGATGAGCCAGAGGAAGGCAAGTGCCTCTTTCATTCACAAATGTGGGTAAAAGGCACTTCGATGCACTTCATTGTTGATAGCAGTAGCTAGAAGAACCTCATCTTACCAGAGTTCACTAAGTGGATAGCCCTGGTGACAACGCTGCACCCACATCCCTACACCATCATATGGCTCTGCCAAGGAATCTATCTTCGTGTCAGCCAATAGTGTCGCTTGTCATACAACATCAAGACATTCAAAGATGAGGTATTGTGTGATGTTTCTCCCCTTGAATTTTGTGATGTTCCCATTGGACAACCTTATTTACAGAAACACCATGTTTTGTATGAGTCTAGGACTCACAAAGTTATTATTACTTTGAACAAGAAATTGTACATGATTCTTGAGGTAATCCCACCTAGTTCTATTTCCTTGATCTCTACCAAGCAATGAAGGAAGGTCATTTCTTAGATCAGGAAGTTTGTCTTCTTCATGATTCACTCTCAGAGTGAGTGAAAGGTTGTAGCGACATCCATGGCCTCCATGGCCGACCTCTCCATGGATCAGAAGCAAGTGTGTTGCACCTCTTTTGTCACCTAAATGAGCAAAATAAGGGTGCTTACAAGCCCAGTTGGGTAAGCTAGGCAAGACAATAGTAAAGGAAAGAGTTAGAAATATAAAGCATAAAACATAACCAAAGAGTTTAACTAAGAACAATAAAAGGAATTAAACTATAGTGCATAAGGACATTAGAACAAGAAACAAACAAGACTCATGCCACCAATGGAAAGGATTATATTAGTGGAAATAAAAAACCAAAGAGAAAGAGATACTTTGGGTCCCCTCTTCCTCCAAGGGAGGGCTCTTGGACCCCCAAATATTGGGCTCTTAACTGAAATAGTGAAGACAATCCAAAGCACATCCAATCTAGAGGTGATATGAATGGATAACTGAAATGGTGCTAGCATGCTCTTGACGAGGAAAGAGGATCCTCCAAGAGAATATCAACAACATAACAATACAAATGAATTCCTTTTAAATGTAGTGCACCCATGGCCTCTTTTATAGCATGAATTTGAGGCATTATTCAACCAGATTTTAGTGTGAACAGGGGGCCATTTAGGGCACCCTTAGGTCTTTGACCAACCACCTAGTCGTATTAAGCCGAGATTTGGATGTCAAATCAACTTAGAAGTTGGACCAGAAGTGGGTGGGAGGTTGACCAATATCATAATTGTGCCATTTTGAGGGATGCATGATTTTTTGCATCCACAGTCACGCATCGTGCACATGTGCGTTTTTCCTGCGTTTTTGAATGGCGCATGTGCGCACGCTCCTTGTGTAGTCTTAGCACATGCTAATTTTATTGCTGGTTGTATAGTTTTGGACCTTTTGGAAATGAATTTTTGGTCATTTTTGGTCCATGGGTGAACTAATAGATGTTGGATTCCTGTAACCATTTGCGGACAAAATTTCAGTGATAATAGATGCCCCCTGATGGATGAGGTTAGGAGCATACCTATAGCCAAAATTCATCAATGTTTCTTCTACTGAGAGTGCCATTGTAAGAAAGAGATATAATGAGAGTATCAAGAGCGAACCATTGGAGGGAGAGGGGAATTTGTAGGAACCAACCTTTCTCAAGGTGTAAAAATAAATTGTGTACAAACGAGGCGGGCATGCCCCATGCTTGTGTCATGTAACTCAAAAAAAGATGTAATACAGTAACTGAAGCTATGAGTGGATGTATATCACTGCAGCGCCCTCCGGGGCAGCTTGATACTAATAGAGGACAATTCTGATGGTGAACAAACTCTGAAAAAGGTAAGGACACCTGTGAGAAGTGTCGATAATGTGCAGACATTGATAGTCGATTAAATTTCAGAGGTCTTTGGCTAAGAAAAAAAAACTACAATAGTCGCAAAGTAAGACCCATCGTAACATGAGATAGTGTTGAAGTCGAATGTTATGGGGGACAATGACAGCAGAGAACAATGGTGGTTTTCCTTGTGTCATCTGAGACTCCTCATTGTAAAGGTAATGAGAGTCAAGATATTGTCGCCCTTCTGGAGACTGTGCTGATGTCGTCAGAAAGGGAGATGCAACTCCAAGAAGCAAAGGGATTCCTAAAATACATTGGATGAGATCAGGAACTGATGATATATATGGGTGAAGTCAAGATGTGGTGAGACTCAAGAATTCCCTTTCTTGGGGAGATATGCAAAGTGGTAGCAACCGTAAAAATGAATCTAGCGTCAGGGCGATGACTAGACAAGGGTGAGTTGTGCCAGAGGTACGACAAAATGGACAAACATAGAGATCAACAAGGTGTATGGACTGTAAGATACTCGGGGTTTATGGATAATGTCATTTATGAGAGGAAGTGAAAAATTCCCCAACCAAGGGCGACAAGGGTTGCTTTGCTGGGAAAAGGAAGGTTGCTAAAGGCGACAACAGAAAGCTATGAAAATGCGAAAAAAGGGGTTTGTATAATTACCAAAAGAATAAAAAATAAGTTGGGATAACTGTGCAGATACAGAAATAGGTGCCCCAGTGTAAGATGGCTTGGCCTGATGATGGCGCAAGTTGCTTGGAAAAATAAGTGGAGGGTTGGGGCCCCATAGGCGGGTTTCTGTATTAGGGAAATGTATGGGGGACAATCTATAGATGGGAAAACTGATGGTGGATGAAATGGATGGTGAATGATACTATGGAAGTGAAGTCAACATAGAACCATGATGAGGTAACTTGGGAGTCCATTAGGTAAGTTAGCAAAATGAGGAGAAGGAGTATGTGGTTGATTCTCAAAAAATGAGTAAGACTAATGGGACTCCCATCTCTAAAGGGTAAAAGAATCATGAGTGTCAAAATGCCAAGGGGGACTATGAATAGGACAACTCATGTGGGGAAGAGTGCTACTGGGTGACAGTACCAAAATGCAATGGAGGTGACAGTACCGCAGATACGGATACAGGGACCCTAAAGGCAAATGTCAGAGGGTGTGACTAGAGATGTAATTGAGATTCAGAGGGAATGATTACATGCCAGTGTCGATCATATACATGAAGGGGCCGTGCTGGTGTGTGATGACCAAGTACCTGCACACATGAAAACCAAATACCCGACGTGAACACTATATGAAAATAAAGAACATATAAGAGTTATTTGATAATTTTGAACATGAGCAGGCATATATGAGTGTGTCATGGAAAGATGCTTTGCCGGGGAAAAGTGGAAATGATCACCCGAGGAAAATGACTATGTAAGTGGCCGAAAATGGTTCGAAAAATGAAGCTTATGGGCTCCTGTACCAAAAATTGAAAATGGGGAAAAGGGCTTAGATATGGATGATGGGCCCATAATGCCATTCTAGTTTCACTGACACTATGGGCGATCGAGTGGTAGTTTGGTGGGAGGACATGGACCTCCCCTTTGCTCAAGGAATGATGAAGAAATATAATGAATTGCATTAATGAGAGCATTGGTATGGAGTTCCAGAGGAGGCTTAGGCAGATATGTGTGGCATTCTGCGATTAATGTGTGCCGAATTTATGGGATAGATGGGCAATGATGAGCGTAATGCCCATATTCTGCGCATATGGAACATGCAAAATTGGTTTGTAGTCCTTTACTACTGGTGTTAGGGGAGACAGTGACAGTACTTGATGAAGTGACGAGCAGTGGTGGTGCTCGAGGGAGTTGAAAAAAACTACGTAGCTCAGGAAGAGAAGGACATATGTGAGTGGGGTGTCCTTTTCTTTCACATAAGGAACAAGGGAGTTGAAATCGGGGAGGTAGTGGGGCGATGGGCTCTTTCTTCTTTTGTATACCCCCAGTCGTAGTAGTGGTGTTGGCGATTGGGGGTGAGGGTGGCATGGTCGGAGTTAGTACTGGGATATGCATCAGGATTCCCTCTGACTAAGGGAGGGATGGTTGAGGAAACATCATGGGTGGATGTAGATACCATACAGGGATGGCGAGTACCATGCTTGGAAGGGTAAGAGTTGTGGCTACCTAGAATGATTCGACTCTAGGTGGGGGGTAGAAAAAAGGAATTTGGGTAATGGCTTGGGGGAGTGTCTTCCAAACCGAGATTTTCCCCTGGAGGGTGGGGAGATCTATAATAAGTGGTGCGGTGGTGCTCTCAGGGAACCGCTAAGGTAGTATTTCTTCAACTGGTGGAACTTTGATATGGGGAGGGGACTCAATGATAGGATTCGTGTCTCCGATGTTTGTTCCTTTAGAGGAAACCACACACACTTGTGCTGAAAAAGATGGGTTTATGAACGATGGTGCTCCCTGATAAGTGCCCAACATGGATGGGTCTTGGAATAATCCAGATTCAATGTTGGCAACTGGAAAATCATTTGAGCTAACACGAGCAAGGGGGAGGATGTTATCGATGTTGGCAGAATGGTTAGGCTCGTAATGTGTAAGTTGGTCGACGGTGATGATCTTCCCATTATGGGGGAACATCATCGTACGAAACACAAAAGAGGCGACCGCCTTCATAGCATACATGTAGTTTCATCCGAACAAGATATTGTAATCAAGGTGGGAATCGATAACTTCAATGTCAATGAGGATGGTTTTTCCCCCAAGTTCTATGGGGACATTTTGGCAAAGCCCTACGGAAGATGTTGGTCGACTGTCATAAGATTGAAGGGTGATGGTAGAGGGTACTAGCTCAGGGGAGCCAATTTTTTTCCATACATGTTTAGACATGATGCAAGTGGATTCACCTTCATCGATGATACACCGATAAATTGTGGTGTTACAGATCTTAACTGGTATCTAGAAGGCTACTTGGGCGGGAAGACGTGGTTCTCCATTATCTAAATCAAATGTGATCAATTGCATGTCAACTATATCGATTGCCCCCAAGGCAGAAAGCAAGGATTTTCACTTTGATGGATAGGTTTGGGTGACCTCCAACACAAACATGGCTATGGGAGACTGGGCTAAGTCGTCAACCAGACTATAATTATGAGAATCCCTAGCATGAGGGTTATGTACATTCCATCGTAAAGGCATACATGGTATGTGAGGAATGGGTTCCGCATTAGGACGTGGAATAATCAATGGTTGTCTTGTAGTAGCTGGCAGTGTTTTTGAGGTGGTTAGGGTAGAGTCAGGAGGCATACCATATTGACGGTTGCAGTTTTGTAGAAGAATTTATTCATTGGTGAGGAGGACACTGCGATCAACCAAATTCTCGGGTTGAGTGGCACCCGGGTTTGGATATTGCCTCATTTGTGGTGGGGTAGGGTTGATCACTTGTTGGGTGTTCATCACACCTTGGTATGGAATGGGGTTTTGAAAAATAGTTGGAGGCAGTGGTTGCAAATACTATTGTGGGGCCTGCTAAGGGGCAGATGGTGTTGGAGATCCCTGTGATTTCATGGATGCCCTCTTCCATTGGAGATCAGGAATTTGGGGGAAGTGATGAGTATAATGTCCATACTCACCACATATAGCGCAAGGGAAGTTAGTTCGAATATTTTTGTTCTTCCCTTGTCATGGTATATTGTTATTGGTGCCCCCTTGGGGGTCTTGGTATTGGTTTCCCCCAATGGGATGGTTGTGGGGGTCATTCCCGCCTGGTCCTGGATTGTCATTGTTTCAGTTTCTTCATTTCTTCTTATGATTCAGATTGTCCATATTCAACTGTTCAAATGTATGAACCTTTTGAATGGGAAAGGGATGAACAAAGTTGACTCCAGCATGTGGTTGTCCCGGTGGAGGACTAACCAGTTGGGGAGGACTAGGAAATGGAAAATATGGATTATTCTGTGGATAGGATTCATATGGCGTATAGGATGTAGAGGTACTTCCACTACTTCGAGGGTTATATCTAGGGGTTGGGGGTGGACCCGTACTGGATTGAGAGACCAGATACAACATTGGTACCAGTGGGGGTGCCCCCAATGACTGAGGGGGAACAATAGGATATGACTGTTGGTAAAGGGGAGGGGGGTAGTAAGGATTTACTCCATATGTTGGTGGATATGGATGTGTACCATACATAGTGGGTTGTGGGGGGTATGCATTGTGGTGTGTTATGGTACCAATCAATCCATCCACGAAGTCTAGACATCCTAGGTTTGTCTTGGCCAATTGGTACGGGTCTCGGGAGGGTAGGTAACACTATGTATAAGTATCCAGATTGTGAATAGATGAGGTCATATTGTTGAGCCTTGATAATGGATTCTTCTTATGATTGGGGGAAGGTGGAAGCCACATCCTGACCAAGGAGAGAGACAAGTTATCTGAGAAACCAATCAAGGCATTGTTGTTTGGTGGTTTTTGCTTTGCACAAACTATGTCGTCGATGCCACTCGTGAATGTGGTCAACGATATGGGTGGTTGAGGTTTGTTTAAAATCAGAGAGTAGTTCGCGACCAGTTTCATGGCAGATTGGTAATTGAAAGAAGGTTAAAAAGGCTTTGGCCAAAGATTCGAAAGTCGCATGGGACCCTGATTTTTCGTCTACATACCACTTAGCTGATGGGTCAGTGAGTGTGCGTTGAAATAACCTTAGTCAGATGGAATAATCCATGATGTTGTTTGAAGAGCACCATAAGTGGAAGGTCATGACATGGTTGGCAGGGTCATCTCCTCCCTTTCCTTCAAACTTGGGGATGTCTGAAGGTAGTTTGGTAGGCATTGCAGGCCATGTGGGGTCATGCAATATGGGATCATTTGTGAGTTTCCTCAGATCTGGTATGTTGAGGTTATCCAATTATGGAATCTGGAGTGGTGGTGGAGGATTAGTTCCAGCCATGGTGTGAGTGTTTTGTGTACCTGACCCTTGATGGGGACTAGGTGGGTTTGTACTTCACCCTTGAGAAGAAGTTGGCCTCCCACTTCTATGTAAAGGAGAGCGAGTGGATGGTTGACCTTGGGAAGTGGACCCAAGTAAAGTGGAACCAAGAAAAGATTATCCTAATACAGTAGCACTCACAGAGGTGTGATAAGGTGAAGTTGATGAGGGGGAGAGACTAGGAACTCCCCCTAGGAGAGGAGGGAGTTTTAGCAAGCGTCTGGAACGACGGGGATTCTGTGGGTCCCCTATGATGTCCGACTAGATAAGTGGATGTGTGCAAATGGTGATGAGAGAAAATAAATGAACAAGAGATTTTTTTGTAATTGCTTGAACTTTCCCAATATATTTCACAATCAAATGTAATCAGAAGGGCATCATACATAAAGGAATTTGATAAAGAAGCATATATGCAAATAGGTGGATTTTGTCCACATGGGAGAACAAAGAAAAAAAAATCTTGTGTCCTAAAAGACATAACGTCCTTCCTCTCAAATAGCACTGGACCTTCCAATAACACTCGAAAGTGGGGTTTGAAGCCACCGAAAGAGGAACTAGTGAAGGATGAAGTAATTAGTTATAATGAGGGGTAGAGGGGGCATATCCTGAAAGAGATGGAGATATTTCCCAATAGCCACACAAAATACGATCAAGGTGCAATTGAAATCCACAATTTCCACCTGGGTAGATGTCCTAAAATTTAGTCACTAGGTACCTCGGTCAAAGTGCGACATTTAGACTTTCGGCCTCAGAAATGGTTCACGGGCTGGATCCCGTCCAAGAGGTGGGTGCCTCAAGGGGGGGCGCATAGAACAACCAGACCTCGGCCTTCAACCCTTCATGGGTATCTCCCCGCCTTATGGTGTAGGAACACTTAACTTGGAGGATTTAAAGTTCCCTATTTGACAACTTCTACTATTTGAAGATGAGAGAACTAGATAACAGGGAGTTATTTGGATGCCTATCCCCAATATCCTACCTAGACTAAAAAATTTCTTTTGGCACCTCCTGTGGAGGAAAACTTAGTGAGTTTTTAGAAATATTTTAGGTGTGGTTGTTTGAGAGGTTGAGGGTGTGAACCAACCTCATTGAAATTAAGTGGGAGTGGATAGTCTTGTCAAAAAAAGGGTCGGGTGTTTCGGAATCCTGTTGGAGGAAACTTACTTTTACCTCCACGATTTCTAGAAAATACTATGTGAGGGATTGGTAAACTTTGTGTGTGAACAAATGAAAGTGTGCCAATTTTAAAAATTTAGGTGTCACCTTGCTGCATGTGGACTTCGCTTGGTCCTTACAAGTCTTTATTACCTAAGTTACCATGTGTCATTGATATATCCTTGCAGAATTTTAAAGTCCCTAGGAAACTAGCATGAGGACATGTGGGTCCTTTGATCCAGATTATTTTCGGCACGAAATGAGATCGGAGGTATAATAAATAAATGAACAGAGATATCGCAGATATTCAATAATATAAAAGAAATATATCAGATATGCAACCATAAACACAAAGATATAGTAATACACAATTTCTATTAATGAAAGAAATGTACAAACACTGTAAAAATACAGAGTGAAAGACTCACTAGAATGGTGGCAGCTTATCTCTGAGAAGAGATGTGATGGCTACTTGCATTCGTAAGAAGATCAGTACAATGAGGATATGAAGGCCTTTTTACAATAAACAGGAATTCCAAAAATCCTAGACATCCAAAAACCTAACCCTAGGAGATGAAGCACCAAAATTCATGTGGGCCCCGTTTGGGTAAGTTAATACTTCAACTTCCTGGGGTCGTAACTTTTGCATATGATCTTCGTTTTAGGCGTATGATAGATCATTGGAAAGGTATCGCCGAGGAGATTAATTTTGGGGGCTCAATTATGACTGTGTATATCATTGAGAACCTCAATACCAAAAAATATTCATTTAGGCCCTCAAAATGGCTCCGAAAGTTAAAACTTGCTAAAAATAGTAAATTGCCAAAATTGCCAGAAAACTGTTTTGAGCCAGTCGAAAAAGGTGGGTGGCCACCGATATCCACCTGGATCAATCCTCCCTCCTTAGGAAGCAATGGTCTCCATTGCATTGAGTTCCCGGGGGAGAGGGAAAAGCGTTTGCTAGATCTGCATATTGGTGAGCTACTTGTATTGTTGGAGACATCGCGCTACTCAGTTTGTGGAAGTATGTCAAGAACATGTTGAGGTTGAGGTTGTTCAACAAGTCGAGATACATGAGAGGACGGTGTACAGAAGGGATATTTTCACTTTGCTGCAGCCTTGTCGACCTGCTTTTGTTGGATAGAAGGTGTTGGGGGCGAGGTTGTAGTGGTTGCAATGTCCTTCTGTTCCCCTTTTGAACAGATTGTGAAGAAGCTGAATTTTGCATTATGAGATACTATATTGCGACACTTTTTAGGTGGAACAATAGTTGGAACTACCTCTGGTATTCTATAGAGATGACCCCCCAAAGTAATAATGACACTATGGGGTTGACACTCATAAACAACGTGGCGTCTCCACATATATGGTTGGCCCAAGAGAACATCACAGACCATCCAATGGGGAAAAATCACATACTACCTCATCCTTGAAGGGTTGGATGTCATATGACAATCGACACTATTGGCTGACACAGAGATCTCATCCTTACCGAAGCCACCTGATGTTGTATGGTTGCGGGTGTGGTGTTGTCAACAATCCCAACTGTTTGACGAACTCTGCTGAGATGAGGTTTTTTTGGTTTCCATTATCAACAATAAAATGAAATGGGGTCCCCTTCACCCACATCTATGAATGAAAAAGGTGCTACCCCTCTTCAGGATCTGTTGGTTATTCTAGTTGAATTGCTACGGTCATGACAATAGTAGTGGGTTTTGTGTCAATGATCTATCCTTTACCAATATTTTCATAATCAGATTCAGAATCAGGGTTCGCCTCCTTGTCTTTGATCTCGATCAACAATGACTGTTTTGAGCGACATTCATCGGTGTTGTGCCAAGGGATTTTGTGGAAATCACACCATTTTCCAGTGTCCTTCTTTGTCTTCTCGTGACCCTTCTTTTCCAGCGTCTTGGACTGGTTTTCGAGAGACTGTTTGTTAGGGCCGTTTTTCATACTTTGGTTGTTGTGGATTTACAGACCCAAATTCCCATTTGTTCTAGTGCTTAAATTTCTTCTCAATTTTAACAGCATATCGATAAGAAGCACCGAGTGATGAGATTTCTAGAAAATCCATTTCAATCTAGATGTATCTGTGTAGATCCCCATGGTATTTCAGAACCAAATGATGCTCAGAGTCTTTGATACCTATCTTGGTGCGCAAGGTATGGAAGGTATTGGTGAACTCCAAAACTACTTGGCCCCTCTCTTGCCGCAGTGTGGTCCATCTCATGTACTGGTCCTCATAGTTTCCAATAGGGTAATATTGTTCATTTACCACATCCACAAAAAAATCCCAAGTGGGATTGACGCCATATATTTCAGACTCCTCTGTGGAACTCTTCTCCCAATATTTTCCCACCAATGTTTAACAAGGGGGAGATCTTTAAGGAGTGAGAAGGTGTTCTTTTCTTTGTCAGAAAATTTGTGAACAGAGAAATAACCTTTTAGCAGATTTAACCATTTGTCTAGGCCTTTTGCATCTATCTGTCCTTCAAATACAAGAATATCAAAATTAACTTGTACCTTGAAAGGCAAGGTGCCTCCAAAGTGGTCGCTTGATGAATATGTGCATGTTTCTATCGGCAGGCATTGAAGGATGTTTGAAAAATTCTCCATCATTTCGTCCCTCTGTCGCGTGAGAGATTTCTCAAGCAACAGATTGATAGGATCGTCTACTCCGTCATTTTTCTTTTCTTCCGCCATTGAGGGTTTCTTGTGTGTGTGAGAGCGATTTTCCTCAAGAGAGACAAGCTATAGACCCAAATTTCTATACTCGGACCTCGTCGGGGACATGCACTGAATAAAATGATCAAGAACAACATGCTCTGATACCACTGATCCAGATTATTTTCGACACAAAATGAGATCGGAGATATAATAAAGAAATGCACAGATATATCGCAGATATTCAATAATATAACATAAATATATCAGAGATGCAACCATAAACACAGATATATAGTAATACACGATTTCTATTCATGAAATAAATGTACAGAGACTGTAAAAATACAGAGTGAAAGACTCGCTAGAATGGTGGCAGCTTATCTCTGAGAAGAGATGTGATGGCTACTCGCATTTGCAAGACGATGATTACAATGAGGCTTTGAAGGAATTTTTAAAATAAACAGGAATTCCAAAAACCCTATACATCCAAAAACCTAACCCTAGGATATGAAGCGCCAAAAGTCATGTGGGACCCGTTTGGGTAAGTTAGTACATCAACTTCCCGGGGTCGTAACTTTTGCATACGATCTATGTTTTAGGCGTATGATAGCTTGTTGGAAAGGTATCATAGAGGAGATTCATTTTGGGGGATCAATTATTCTTTCATATATCATTAAGGACCTCAATCTAGAAAAACCTTCATTTAGGCCCCCAAAATGGCTTCGGAAGTTAAAACCTGCTAAAAATAGTAAATTGCCAAAATTGCCAGAAAACTATTTTGAGCCAGTCGAAAAAGGTGGGTGGCCACTGATATCTACCTGGATCATCCTTACTATTCCTTTAACTCCCTATTTTGATATAATCTAAGAAGTATTTTAAACTATCCTAGATTGTGGACAAATGGGCATGTATAGGCCCGTTGCAAAACCTTTAAACTTCCCTAGTGATTTAATCTAAGAAAGTAAATTTCAACACTATCCTATCTTTGTATCATGTGGGCATGTATGGGCCCTTACAATTTTAAAATGTGTTTGAAAAATAAACTAAGAGGAGTCCCGAGGGGGCTGTTGTCCTCTCCTAAAGATTTTTGTCTTTTTAAGGGAGATGAAATTTTCCTTCAATCTCTTTCTAATTCTCAAGATCGCTTTAGGGCGCAAGAGAAGAGCATACTCAACGATTGATATCCAATTTCTGGTCTCAATGCAATTTTTATATGTGATGTAGAATGATTCCAACTTAACTTTAGTCAAAACCAACTATCCATGTGGCAAAATGAAAAACAAAAAGAGAAAAGATAATGATTTTAACCCCTAAGTGCCTATGTTTTGACTAATCCCTTTATATGGAGAGGGAATGTAAGTGTGGTGCAGATTACAATATGCATGGAATCAATGTTAATAAGGATATGGGCCCTCCACATATCACAAAACCTTACAATGTGTAATTTTCTGAGCATATGCACGGGTCTCAGAGTAGACATGGGCACATATGGCGCCAATGCGTAGGTTGAAAGTGACTTTTGGGTGCAAGTGCACAGGGTGCTATGTGCAGAACAATGGGTTCGACGCACATGCATTGAAGACGCGCCTATGGTTTGAAAAACCCACGCATGTCTGACACATGGTCGTGAAGAAAATTCCAAACGAAATTCTCTCAACTCAGCTTTGAATTTGAATTTTTTCAGGTCGACTTGGGCCGGTTATGGTACCTGCAGGTTAAATAAACAGAAATAAGAGCTAAAATAACCCAAATGGGGTAGGAAATTTATATCTTTACCCAGTGGAGTCACCAATCTGTTGCACCTCTTTTGTCACCTAAATGAGAAAACTAAGGGTGCTTACAAGCCCAGTTGGGTCAGCTAGGCAAGACAACAGTAGAGGAATGAGTTAGAAATATAAAGTATAAAATATAAACAAAGAATCAAACTAAGAACGAGAAAAGGAATTAAACTATAGTGCATAAGGACATTAGAACAAGAAACAAACAAGACTCATGCTACCAATGGAAAGGATTATATTAGTGGAAAGAAAACACCAAAGAGAAAGGGAGACTTTGGGTCCCCTCTTCCTCTAAGGGAGGGCTCTTGGACCCCCAAATATTGATCTCTTCTTACAAGTGAGGAATTAAACTGAAATGGTGAAGAGAATCCAAAGCAAATCCAATATAGAGGTGATATGAATGGCTAACTGAAATGGTGCTAGCATGCTCTTGATGAGGAAAGAGGATCCTCCAAGAGAATATCAATAACATAACAATACAAATGAATTCCTTTTAAATGTAGTGCACCCATGGCCTCTTTTATAGCATGACTTTGAGGCATTATTCAACCAACTTTTATTGTGAACATGGGGCCATTTAGGGCATCCTTAGGTCTTTTACCAACCACCTATCCAGATTCATTCAACATTCGGATGTCAAATCGACTTGGAAGCTAAACCAGAAGTGGGTGGGAGGTCGACCAATATCATAACTGCGTCGTTTTGAGGGATGCGTGGTTTTTTGTATCCACAATCGAACATCATGCACATGTGCACTTTTTCTACATTTCTGAATGACACATGTGCGCGTGCTCCTTGTGTAGTCTTAGTGCATGTTGATTTTATTGTTGGCTGTATAGTTTTGGACCTTTTGGAAATGCATTTTTGGTCATTTTTGGTCCATGGGTGAACTAATAGATGTTGGATTCCTGTAACCATTTGCGAACGATATTTCAGTGATAACAAAGTGGATAAGGTTGTCGAAGAATACAAAGACATATTTTGATCACCTATTGGGGTACCTCTACTGTATCAGTTCAAGTATACCATCAATTTGACCCATGACGCACCGCTACCCAATGGGCCAGTCTATCGTCGCTCTCTGCTAGAAAATGAAGAGATCAAGCATCAGATACAAGAACTTCTTCACAAGGGGCACATTTGACCCAAATCATCACCTTGTGGAAGCCCAATCATGTTGGTGTAGAAGAAAGATGGGACTTGGGGACTCTGCATTGATTACCATACATTAAATAAAATCACAGTTAGGAACTGATACCTAATTCCCCGAATCAACGATCTCCTTGATCAGCTCAAGGGGGGACAAATACTTCAGTAAGATTGATATAAAGTGTGGCTACCATTAGGTCCCATTAGAATAGGAAGATGTATGGAAAATTGCCTTCAAGTCAAAAGAAGGTCTTTTTGAATGGTTGGTCATGCCCTTTGGTTTGAAAAATGGCCCAACAACTTTCATGAGAATGATGGACGATATCTTTTTGCCTTTCACTAATTATTTTGTGGTGGTGTATCTGGATGACATCCTCATCTACAACAAGACTTGGGCATAACACTTGCAAAATATTCAGTATGTTCTGCACACTGCGACAACATAAGATATATGCCAATTTGGAAAAAATCGCATTTAGCATGGACAAGGTCCAATACTTAGGAACATTATTGATGCGCATGGTGTGCATGTTGATCTAGAAAAGATCCAATTCATTCATGACTCACGAGCCCCAACCATTCTCATTGAGCTTCGAAGATTCTTAGGCCTTGCCAATTTCTATCGTAGGTTCATGTTGGGATTCTCCCATATTGCATGGGCCCTCAACCAAATAACCAGGGGTGGTGGTAAGGGAAAATTTGTGTGGGGCCTGTCCCAACAAAAAGCCTTCAATGATCTGAAGCAATGCTTGTGCTCCGGCCAGTGATTTCATTACCTTACTTGCAACATCCCTTTGAGATCAAGACAGATTCTTTAGACCATGTTGTGGGTACAATCATCACTCAACACAACCACCCCATGGCCTATCATAGTGAGACACTATCAGATGCCATCCGTAAGTACCCTACTTAAGACAGATAAATGTACTCCATTGTGCAAGCCTTTCGCTAGTGGAGTCATTACATTCTCAGGAAGGAGACAATTATCCACATTGATCATAAGTCACTGCAGTTCATGTAGACACAAGGCAAATTACAGAGTGACTTCCATCAAAAGTGATCCCCCTATTTGCAATAGTTCCACCTCAACATCAAGTATAAAACATGAAGTAACATCTGAGTCATTGATTTCCTCAACCAACCTCCATTTTCGAGACTCACCACAATGCTCAATTATGGCATCCACAAGACCTCCTGATGGCCCCACCTCTATGAGACAGATCTTGAATTTTCCAACACCTACCAGATGTTGGGCACAAACACAATTGCCACTAATTTCCATCTTTAGGACAAGATGCTGTGCCATCTGGTCCATCTCTGGGTTCCATCAATCGAGCGAGTGAAGTTGATTTGGGAAGCCCACTACAGTTGTATGGGAGGACACTTCAGCGTGGAAAAGACAGTGGCAATGCTACAACGACATTTTTACTAGCCGAAACTTCGATAGGATGTCAACAATTATATATGGTCCTACAATGCTTGCATTATTTCCAAACCGACCACTAAGAAACACGGCTTGTACACTCCTCTGTCTAATCTTGACATTCCTTGGGAATCCATATCAATAGACTACATGTTGGGTCTTCCATCCACCAGGCGGGGAAATGACTATGTTTTTTTGGTTGTTGATCACTTTTCCAAGATGACAATTCTAGTCGCCTGCAAGAAGAGCGTCATGGCGGAGGCCACTGCCAAGATATTCTTTGAACGAGTGTGGGTACACTTTGAGATGCCACAAACCATTATCTCAGATTGGGATAGCTGGTTCCTCAACACATCCTGGTCAAGCCTCTAGTCATTGTTGGACTATTATCGGATAAATCGGTAGGTGCAGACACTAACAGATCTCCCTATATCCACCTAGATCTAGAACAAAATAGGACAGGACACAACTATTTCCCTAAGTTGTAGTCATTGAATCTACTAATAAGAAGGAGTGAGTGACATACCTTTATATCACTTCCTTAAGTCTCTGTTGTTCCCGCTTTGCTTCGGTGCTCTTATGAAATCAGGTCCATGACAACACAAACCAACCAAAGTGAAGATAGCAAAGTATATTCAATGTCAACCTATGCATATGATCTAGGAGTTATGCAATAAAATAAGAGTGCTTTTATGGGAAAGGGACATGTCGCTGTATTATATTAAATGAAAGTAGAAGATACAACCAGATCGCCTTGATGTCGCAAGCTTCCTTTTAGTGACCCTTGGTTCCAACACACACACTTGCTCTATATTTACATGAAGAAGATCCAATGCAACTTGATAGACCAAATAGAGTCTCCAAGCTTCTATCCAAACAAAGTTCTTCACACAATTCTCTCATCGATTCTTCATTCAATCTTGCTTAACCTTTTCCATGAGAAACCTTTCAATATATAGGAGAAGGAGGGATGGTTACATGGATGAGGATGATCCCACTAAATTTGAGAAGTCAGTAGGATTCCAACCATGCGAATGCCAACTCATTTTCTAGAAGATTCCCTTCTAGAACCTTCATGACCTCTTCTCTTTTCCAAGCTTTGAAACAGATTCGTACCCTACCTATAAAGCAGACTGTGAACAGTTCGCACCCTAAGTGTGGGTTGCCTACGAGAATGGAGGATTTTCACACCCTGTAATATAGGCAACCTGCAAACTCATCTTAAAAATGTGTTTTTGGAAGAAGACAACAGTCACTTTTCTCAGGAAAAAAGTCCTTGTGGGAGCCTGAATACATCACTTGTAGAGACATCACCAGAGTGCCCAAAATCATGTGTAACATAATTCCCCCCAAAGTATGAGGCCGAAACTTGTGATAGCTGAAATACTTTGTAAAATGTGTGTGTGTGTCAGAAACAAGGAGCGTACCTAATCGAAAACCCGTAAACAACCAAGCATTTGCAGAATATAATACCAGTTCTGAGGTAGGCATTCCCATGCTCAGATCACAAATGAATGGAATCATAAACGTAGGTCATGGCCACCAATCATACACTGTGGATCCATGTCATCAAAATGCTACATAGCCACCAGGAATACACTGTGGATCTATGTGAGAGGACTTGAATAATGACATAGCCACACGACATACACAGTGGATTTATGTGCCGATACAAATCATACATACTCCATCGCAACCCAGATCAAAAAGATGAGACCCAGGGTCTTCAATCCCATCACCTGAAAATAGGAATCTAGCCATGCGATTACATGTGCTGAAGTAGAACATGGTAGAAACCACTTGATTACCGGTCATTGATAAAATCCGTTAACAAGTGCGAGGGAAATCACCATTGATGTCAATGACTCCCAAGGTACCGAAGTACAATCCGAATGAATGCAAATGAATGAGATGACGTCGAGCACTCGACAGAATATCTGGATCACAGATCAATGATGTGAAACCCCTGTCGAAAGTGAAGAGACCTGCCGTTAAGGCATGCAGGTTCCAAGGTACTAAATGATTTCTAAGTCTTATTCCCGGATAATGAGTTGGAGTTGACGGAAAAAGACTCGTCACAGGAGGGCCTTGATGTATCCCTCATCAATGACACGAAACAAGTAAGATATTTTGAGGGCGAATCAAAGTATGAACATAGGTTGAAATAGACACAGGGAAGGCCGACATAGTAAGAATGGACGACTGCAGATGGCCAACTCAATAGAGGGCTTGTTTGAACTTCTCTTGAACATATGAACGACACCACCAAAGACTTGGCAGAACTGACTCAAAGACGACCCAAGATATGACCTTGTAACAAGTCGAACAAGAGACAAATGGATTTCCCAACCCGGATTCAAATGACGAATAGGGGGTGTCATGTTCAAGAGAGACGCTTACTTCAATTAATATGAATACGAAAACACATCCCTTTCCCAAAATTTCCCCCACCATTCCTGGCGAGTACCTCTTTATTTTTACACAAGCTTGAGGAGGATAACATATGCTTGTCGATGTAAGCTCATCCTTCGAATGAGTCCCTCAGAGTATATTTAATGAACCCTAGGATGGAGTGGATCAGTCCCATATGGGCCTTTCGATGTTTGTTTTACGAGTCCAAAGAAAGAAAACTCAGGAGTTTTTCATGTTTTGAGAGTTTGAAAAACACTTAAAGAGAACTCTCCCAGTTCCTTTTTCATAAATAAGTTTGATGAGACCGAAAAAGTGATAAACTATCGCCCATCGAACGTTTTCTTCAAATACTTTAATGAGCGTGAAAAGAACAAGATCTCTCAACAATCTTTTCATTTTTATGGAGCGTGAAAAGAGCTTAAAGGATACTCCCTTACGTTCATTGTTTTCATGTTACCATGATGAGTACGAAAAGATGAGAAAAAGTATACTCGTTTACGTTCTCATGTATTTTCGAGCACGAGAACGAACGAAGACCGAGCTCGAGGTTTTTCCTACAAAAACCCTAAAAAAGTAGCAGTATATGCAACAAAAAGAAAAACACCCATACCCCCTCATTTGGACTTCGAAGTTGAGAAAAACCATACTCATAAGGCTATTAGGGCATTAGGTTTTATAAGAAAAATAATAAAAATAATATAAAAAACCAATAAGAAATGGTAAAAAGTGAATAAATATGGGCGAAAAGGACTTTTTTACCATTTTGTATTTACTTTGTCAAAAACTTATCCAACATACCTCATTTTCCCACAAATTTCTTTTCTCGGTTGCGGGAGGAACAAGCGATCATTCGGCGAATGGTTTCAGTCAACGAGGTAATCTCTTGATCCTTCAACTTTTCCATGGTTTATTTTTGGTTTTTATTTGCAATTTTTTGAGTTTTAAGTCCATTTTAGGGTCAGACCATGCGCTCAAGCATTTTTGCAGGTGGGCCTTGTGGGACCTACGAGAATATCATATTCTCATAGGTGGCCTTCAGGGCACTTGCGAGAGTCTCGCACTGTGCAAAAGGTCCACCTACGGGGGTCGAAAAATGGATTTTAAAGTGAGGTTTTTCTCAATAAAAATTATGTAAGAGTTTAAAACAAGTTGATGACTCCCCTCTCATGGCTCTTTTGTAGGTGTTTGACCATCACGATGTTGGAATGGAGAGAAATAGAACATGAGGAGGAGGATTCCATTGTTGAAAATGACCCGGGTACAGTCGCTGCTCTCCAGGACTGTGGGCTCTTGAAATTTTTCAGGATTCCGGGCATGAGAGCCCAACTCAAGTTGTTGGAATACCTGGTCCACATGTGGGACGTGGATCAACAATTATTTCACATGGGATTCCATACACTGACATTAGATATCGAGGATATCTATTTTCTAACGGGGTTGTCACAGCGTGGATACCAAACTACTTTGACCGGAGGTAGAGGGGGAAGAATCCCTATGAGCGAGTATTGTCGCCAATATTGTGATCCCGAGGCAGAGAGAAGCAAGGGTAAGGTTTCCATTTGGGGGGTCCAATACTTGACCCTACGGACCATATTGTTTACTATTGCACGCATGGCTGGGAGCACGGATCCGCACATGGCTCTCTAGAGCTATTTCCAATACGCCATAGAGTGCACAGAACCTCGGGTCTTCAACTAGTCGGATGCGGTTCTCCATAGTATGACGAGACAATTGACAAAGTGCAGAAAGGGTGACTTGAAGAAGTTTGGGTACGGGTCACTTTTGGTGTCATTCTTCCTCGAGAGGGTCCCACTGCTGTGACTACAGGCTGATTGGGGCTTACCAACTCCACAGGATCCGAGGATGTTGAGGTGGTGTAACCTCATGGCTCGAGATGTAGCAAGGCCCATAATCAAGTATAATTATTCATTTTTTGACTAGTTGAGGCCCTAGATGTTGATGATCGACGACTACGCATATGATGGTTTAGATTTCCAAGGGGATCCAGATTTGGCCCTGCCTGAGGATGCTCAGTGGGGTGACTTAGGTAAGAAGTACACATTTTGTTCTTTTTAAATGTTTTTGCAAATTTTATCATATGAAATGTTTTTGTGTTTATCCAAGAACTAATCCAAAATATTCTTTTTGATGACACAGATGTGGGGCCGTATCGACCTCCAGGAACGTCTCCCATTCAATGACGAGGAGAAGTGGCTCCAGTGGCGAGATGGGATGTTGAAGACTACGAGGTAGTGGAACAAAACTTAGAGGGGTTAACCACGAACGTCTCAGATATTGCTATTGGGGAGATCCCGAGACATTACCAACGCCATACTGTGGACGTGTCCGAGTCTCTCAGTCGACTGCTTCGTAGGGTAGCCTGAGCAGTTGTGTGTTATCATGAGCGTCATCCGTGGCGTTATTTTGTAGAATATATGAGCTTCGTATTTTGAGATTTTGGTCCTTGTACAGAAACTTTTTGTAAAAATTTTTGATCGTTATATACATATATACGGCTTCTACCGGCTTATTTTGTGTTGTGTTATACATGTAATGTGTGATTGGTTTATAAATGTCCCAAATGTCTGTCTAACACATAGTTAGCTAAAGCATAATTCAATGTATTTTGACATCTAGGAATGTGATGATATTCGATATAATCAAAATAACGTTCCAAGAGGTGAATTCGTAAATATACATATAATAAAGTAGGACTTCAAATATCATAGACATTACTTAGCTATAGTACTACTAGCTGTGAATCTAGTCATATAACCGGGTGGCGGATATCGAGCGAAATAACATCAATCAACAATTCGATGACGGTGCTATATTCCACAATATTATTGGTTGCATGATCAAGGCACACACCTCGCAGACTAATAAGTTCGTTTGTAGGTGCGTAAATTGTCCATACAGCAGAAGGAAGGTTCTGAGTACTGCGACTAGCTCCATCGGCGAAACCAATGTGGGGTAGCGAAAACTCCGACATCTAGAAACCAAGCACAATGTAAGATGAGCGGTCGGGGGCAGAGACCAAATAATGAAAAAGCATACTAAAGTAACACACAAAAAGTATGATACAATAAAATACAAGCACTCATGCACAGGTGATCTTAGGCATAGTACTTCTTTAAGTACAACCCATTTTTGGGTTCACTCAAAGGGATACCGTCATAGTCCACCAACTCGTAAGCTTCTTTCTCCAAAACTCGTCTGACGATATAATAACCTCACCAAATAGCTTCAAATTTTTCGGCTCCTAGCATATCTCGATCTTGTTCGTAAAGGAGAACTAGCTCACCTTCGGAGAAAACACGTGGCCTAACATGTTTGTTGTATTGGGCTTTGACGCATTTCTTCTAGGCTTTTATAACTAGGGTGGCATCGCGACGTGTTTCGTCTAATTGCATGAGATACAACAGACGTTCTTCTTTGACAGAAGTGTTCGGGAGGAGTTTGAAGACTAGTTTTAGGGAGGGTATCTCACATTCAATCGATAAGATGGATTCTAGACCATAGACTAACTGGAATGGTGTAAACCCGGTAGAAGACTTAACGGAAGTCCGGTAAGCCCACAATGATGAAAACAACATCGTGTGCCAACTCGTTTTGTGAATCCCTATCATTCGTCGAAGCATGGTAATGATAATTTTGTTTATTTCTTCAACTTGACCGTTGGCTTGTGGGTAATAGGGTGTTGAGTTTTCATGGTGAAGGCCCAACTTTTCAGTGAGTTCAGACATCATGAAGTTTCTAAAGTGGCTACTGTGGTAAGTAATGATAGCTTGAGGAACACCAAACCGAGCAATGATGTGATTGAATATAAATAATGTTGCATTCCTTCCAGTATTGTCGAATGTTAGCATCGCCTCGGCCCATTTCGTAAAATAATTTATGGCTACAACAATGTATCTATGCCCCCTAGCCGAGTGAGGGTGACATGTCATGAAATCAATACCCCATTTCACAAAAGGACTAACGGAGACCACAGGGTGTAGAGGAGCAGGGTGTGATCGTATTTTATTGTTGTAGGTTTGGCAAGCATGGCATTTTTGGACGGAAATTATACAATCGTTGAATAAAGAAGGCCAAAAATATCTCGCTCGTAAAATCTTCTGGGCAGTAGCATACCTAGACATGTGGCCACCACAAGCTCCAGAATGGAATTCATTTAGGGCTTTCTCGGCTTCGTCAAACGTGAGGTAGCGTCGAAAAACAAAGTCAATCCCACGATGATAAAGAGTATCACCGAGGAAAATATACTGACGGGCATGGTAGCGTATTCGACGATGGTCAGTGCTAGACAAATTGGGCTGGAAAGTATGGGTCTGAAGATATATGATGATATCTCCATACCAAAGGTCATCGAAACTGATCAGAAAAAGGGATTCATCGGGTAATGAATCTTCTGCTACATTTTCTGTCTCAGAGCAGGGAAGGTCGCATATCAACTTGACAAACACTAAGGATTCCTGGACTTAGCGCGTTTAAATTCCAAGTCAAACTCCTGGAGTATTATGATTCATTTGGATTATTTTCCCCCTAGCAATTGACGTGTAAGAATGTGCTGCATAGGGTTGCAGTTAGAAATCACCGTAGTTTTTCATAAAAGGATATAGTGCCAGAAACGTTGAACAACTTGGACGGCTGCCAATGCCAGTTTTTCAACATGTAAATACTTGCTTTCGGTAGTTGTGAGACTCTGACTCAAGTAATAGATGACATGTTCATCATGAGAATCATCCTCCTGGACGAGAACCATAGTGATGGTATAGTTTGAGGCTACGAGGTAAAGGAAATAATCCTGACTGTAATCAGGTGGGAAGAGTAGAGGGGTACGTGTCAAAGACATTTTAAAATCTTCGAAAGCTTTGTTGGCAGTGGTATCCCATATGAACTCAGAACCTTTCTTGAGTAGTCGTGCAAATCCAAGAGTTAGCTCAACATAGTTCGAGATGAAACGACGAAGAAATTTTGCCTTCCCTTGCAAACTTTGTAATTGGAGAATTGAGGAAGGAGGAGGCAGATTGAGAATCGCCTCGACCTTTAAAGGATCTACCCTGATCCCTTGACGTGAAATAGTAAAGCACAGAAGTCGGCCGGATTCTACGCAGAAAACACATTTGTGGGGATTCAAGCATATATGGTAAAACTGACATTGAAGGAAAATGGTGCGGAGGTGTATTGGATTATCTACACGGTGCATGGAATGAGCGGGTAAGTCATTGAGATATGGCTGCACAATGTGCTTTATGTCATGAAAGGCGTAAGACATAGCACGTTGAAAAGTTGCATCGGCGTTCTTTAAACCGAATGGAGGTTTTCAATAGGCAAAAGTGCCCCAAGGACAAATAAAAGCGGTCTTGTGTTGATTCACGGGTACGATATTGATTTGATTATATCCGGAGAAACCATCCATCAAAGAGAAGATTTCAGTTCCGACACAATTGTCGACGATCTGGTCAATGAAGGGGGTAGGAAAGTTGTCCTTAGGAAAATATTTGTTAATGTCCCTATAATCAACGCACATGCGGATTGTGCCTTGTTTCTTGTCAATCAGAACAAGATTGGAAACCCAGTCAGCTAGAGCCACCGGGTAAATGAAGCTAGCCTTAAGAAGTTTCTCAACTTAAAGCTTGATAACGACTGTTTTACATGGGTGGACTGGACGAAGTCATTTCCGGATGGGTGTAGCGCCCGGGTATGTCTTAATTTCATGTACCGCAATGTCGGGGTCAATACCCTACATTTCTTCATAGCTCCATGCGAAGACGTTGCGAAATTATTGGAAAAGAGACTTGTAGGTGACAACTTCGTCATGGGAACATGAAGCTCCAATATGCACATTTTCGACAATTTCAGGTTTTATGGATATGTCAAGGGGGAGGGTGGGTGAGATATTACTTAAGTTCCCTTCATAGAACAGATCGTGTGTAGACTCGGGAATGGTAGAAATGATGACAACAGTCGACGGCGTCGAGATCCGTTGGTAACCCTCGATGGTGTGTTGTTCCAGGAAGAGGATGGAATGATGATGTCCATTGTCCCAAGGGGTGTCTTCCATGGACATAACAGACATAATCATCTCGCCTGTGGGAAAAATGATGTGGAATGGATCCGGGGATAAATCACCAAGGGAGGGGGTAGAATGGGTTGCCGATTGAAAGGCTTGATAAGTGGATTTGATCGAACTCAAAGGCATTTCGTCACCATATCGAAGATGATCGCTGGGGTTGGGTACTATCCATGGGTCGTAAGACGCAGGGGTTCCGTGAATAGAGGTGTAGATCATGTTGATCGAGGCGAAAAATGGATGTAGGACATTGGGTGGTGGAATGGGGAAAGTACCCATGAAAGAGGAATCTTTAAAAATACCCACACCTACGTTCTCATATCCAGGGGGGGTTTTGAAATGAAAGGTACGTTGTCGGTACATGCATCAGAGTGAAAGAAGGCTAATTGGTCTATGGTAACTACTTTTCCTTGATGTGGGAAACGTACGATGTGGAAAAGAGTGGACACAACTGCACGCATGGAGTCAGTCCAACTACGACCAAGTAGAAGGTTGTAATCGAGAGGAGCGTCAAAGACCTCCACTTCAATGTTGACCATTTTTCCTTCTAACGTAATAGGAAATGAAGGGAGGACACCATAAGGCTTAAAACCAGATCCATTGAAGGCTTTGAGTGTGTTGTGGGATTCAATAAAGGAGGAGAGCCGATGGCTTTCCAGCAGGTAATAGACATGACACATGTCGAGACACCCTCATCAATAACTGTTCTACAAATGTTTTTATCGTAGACAATAACTTGTATTTGGAATGTGAGTTGAGGGGGTAACCTTGGAATGTGATATTCCAAGTCAAAAAATATTAAATTTGTATCCATAGGGTCCATTCCACCAATAGATTTCAATAGTGCCTTCCATTGTATAGGACAACTCTGAAGGACTTCGAGGGATGACATCGCGGATGGTGCTTGGGCTAGATCTTTGACAATACTGTAGTTCTAGGCGACACGTGCATGAGGATTGAAAGCTGATTTTCGAACAACACCCTTTCGAGGAGGGAGAAGGACTGTATCTAGGCTCGATCATTCAAGATGAAGAGGACCGTTGGTAGGTGGATTCATGGGATATGGTTGGACCAACGAAGGAGGTATTGCATCAACCTTCTATTTGGATGAAGAATAATCTTTGGCTCGAGTCGTAAGTGTGATGTCATTTTTCTTTGAATCACCTGTACACATTAAGACGTAGGATGTATTGGAGGAGGAAGGTTGGTCATGAATGACCAATTGGGCCTGTTGTTGAGAAGGGAAGGGTTGTGATAATACGGTCAGAGTGTGTGGTTTCGGGGTCCGTTGAAGGAACTTAGTAACCTCAACTCGTCTTAGACAATCCTTAGTGTACTGATCATCACCACAGATAAGACAAGGGTATCAGGGTTTGTGCTTATCTTTATTGTCAACGGGCGGTGTTTTGGTTTTCTCATATTGCGGATTATTTTTATCCTCCTTGTTCTTACCCTTTCCTTTTCTGGATTTATTTTTGTCGGCAGGGGTAGATTGAATAGAATTCACCTCAGAAGACTTGCCGGTGGGAGGGGTAGGAGACAGAGCATTTTGAACATTGGAAGAAATGGATTTGGAGTTGTTGCTAGAGGTTTTTATGGAATGCTGTTGGGCATGGAAACTGCCGATCACACCGTCAGTTGCATGAGAAGCAACAGGAGTGGTTGAAGTAGCGGAAGTAGAAGGACAAGGTGCGTCAGGGAGTAAGTTGTAAAGAGTACCCATTTGTGAGTAAACGAGGTCTAGGTATTGGGCACGACTAATTGCATGTTCTTCTGTGACAACTTCACCCATGGCGATGTCACGAGCGATGTCGTTCATGAATGATTTATTGAACCACTCTGTGAGCAACTGATCGGGAAGTTCGAGTTTGATGAGATGTCTTCTCCGTCACCACTCATGAATGTGATAAAAAATATGAGTGGATTTGGTTTGTTTGAAAGAACTCAAAATTTCGGTTCCCGTTTCGTAGCAGATCGGTAACTGGTAGTGGGTGAGGAAATCCATAACAAGGGTGTTGAAGTCGGTGAAGAAGCCTCTTGGTATTTCTATATACCACTTCGCGGTGAAACCTGTGAGGGTTCTCTGAAAAAGGTGTAAACGAATAGAGTCATCCATCAAGGAGTTGGATGAGCACCAAAGGTTAAAAGTCATTACATGATTGTTCGGGTCCTTTCCCGGTTTACCATCGAATTTGGGGATGTCGGATGGTAGTTTGGCCAGTATGGCGGGCCATTAAGGAGAGTGACGGATTGGATCATTTAAAATTCTCGACAGATCTGGGAGGTCCAGGGTGGCTAAGAAGGGTAACTATCTATTCACATGTGGGTACTGGTGACTTTGGGGAGGGAGTCTCATTGGTAGACCAGTGGGACCATAAGCAGTTTGCATATAATGCGAATATCCAGGAAGATTCAGTTGTTGGTGTGGAGGAAAGTAATTCATAGGGTTGTACCCTTGAACAGGGGCATGGGGTTGAGCATTCGATCCCCAAATAGGATTAGACGTACTTGGATAGGGTTGGCCTATACTAGGGGGTATGTTGGAGTTAGCTTGAGGCTGTTGCCCCCCAGTTGAGTGAGGATTATGTTGAATAAGATAATTCCAATACTAGGCCAAGGATGGAGGTATGTTTTGTCCATAGGGTGGGGTAGGTGGGGGTTGCCCTCCAATCAAGGTTTGCATCCCAATTGGGATTTGTCCTCCAAAAGGGGCTTGGGTTTGGCCTCCTTGGTAAAATTTTCCACCAACAGGAATCTGGTAATTAGGTGTGAAAGATGGGATGGCGCCACTAGGATCAATGCCTTCGATAGAGGATGGAAGATGTCCTTTGAAAGGGGGTCGAGGAAGTGTTAGAATGAAAATGGGAATAAGATGGTTCCCAGAAGGAGTGGAAACGCCAGGAGTCTCAGATGTGATTTGTGTAGGAGCGAGAATAGAAGCATTCAACGCATGATATCCGGGTGGAAGCGTTGGGGTGAATCTAGGTGAAAGCGGCGTTCCAATGGGGGCTTGGCTAGCCGCTGTAGTCTCGGTGCGAGGACTCATCGTATCTGGAACCATTGTGTAATGGACCATTTGTAGGGGGATATTCAAGATGTGATCGGCTAGAGGAGCATCTGTACCAGGAAAATAATATGCAATAGTAAAAGATATTGCATCTGGATTAGATGTTTCGGGCGACTCAGGTGTGACAGTGATATCAATGCCTGCTCTTGAGCCAAAGAGGTCCCGTCGAAAAGTGCTAGTAGTCCAAAAAGGATCTTGACCCTCAGGTCCTGTGAAAGGTCCGGCTGGTAATCCAGAAGACTGAACAACTATTTCTCTGGAATAATTACTCGAACAATATGTCTCTCAGAGTCGGGAGGAATTTTTAAGTCCTCTCGAGAATTGGTAATTTAGAACCGTTCTAGAGAGTTAGTTCTTTCCACTTGTGGAGTGGCAACATCTTGGACTTCACTCTCTTGAGGAGAGCCCTTAGGTGAGTTGGTAGGCAAGGGTTGAGAACCTTCCAGATCTTCTGGGGGTAAGCCTTGCATTCTATGTGAATGGCATGGAGGTTCAATTGTGATTGAGTTAGAATCTTACGAAAGAAATTCTATGGCCAACTTGGGTAAACAAACAACATGCGCTAGTAAAATCTAGGAAGCAAAACCAAGCAAACAAGACCTTCCAATTACGAAGTCACTAGTTGGTGATGAAATCCAACGTCGCGATGACGAGACAAGAAGGGGATGGGATAGGGTGGAAAATCTACGTTGACGACCTGCTTAACGGACTTACACCCTGGTGCAAGCTCCCACACACAATCGTGGGTATACCCTCCAAGGATTCCGAGTGAGTCTGGCCAACATCGATTCCAGGTACCATGAAGACTTACCCCTTCACAGTCACCTTGTGTAAGACCTTAAGAATATAGGTTACTAAGGTTACCACCAACAACAATGATGTCTGGGGGAAAAATCGACAGTCCTATCCACACGCAAGGGCAGGGTATCTATCCCGAAATCAGCTTGAGAGACTTCCACTCATCATTGTGGGTATACCTTCAAGTGACCCCCGTAATACATGCAATCTCTACACTGATATCAACAAAGGAGGGTGAGTAACTCTGTCAATCTCGATGCGACCTCAGGTTTGACCCTTGTGTGATAAGGGCTTCCTAAGACAAAAATGCTACAAATGGAATTTGACACTGCTTATCAAAAGATGTTATTATGTGTTTTGTGCTTTGGAGAGTGTGTTTCACTGCCTATTCCAAATCTCTAGCCTAGCTAATGTTGGTGTAAAAAATCCCTAGAAAAAGTTACTAGTTGAATTTTAAAGTTGCACAATATTATTAAAGGTTGTTGTTACACAAAAATGAGATGAAAATGAAGCCGATGTTGTGGGAGACTCTGACCCAACAATGCATAAATAAGGATGAATGATACATATTTTTTGTTCGATGAATCCTATTTACAGGAGGGAAAGAGGAGTTTTCTGGAACAATGCGAACTAAGATGTATGATATTCTCTGAAATGTAATATCAAACAATCTTGAACAATGCAAATTCCCTATTTGTTGTCTTTCAATAATTGAATGCCAATATTTTTCGAATACAAGGGTGCTTTAAAAAAGAAAAAGTCTTTAATTTTTTATTAGAAACCAAACAACAGGGATGGAACTAAGAAAAAATAAGCAACCAACGAAAAATAAATACACAACAAACACCCAAATGGATCTTTCAATGAAGATAAAAATAACAAACTGACAAGACCAGTCTCTTCAAATGCACATGGGTAACAATTTTCCAAGTAATAAGCAATTGAAAAAGACAATTAATCTCAACTTTTAATCCAATCAAAGGCTCCCGACCAAACAAGCACTTGGATTTGAGAATCAGAGATTATACCCTTGTTAAGAAAAGGTCAAGAGGTAAAAATTGAGAAAAAAATGATCAAGAAGAGATTTCGATTTCCAAAAACTAATCATTCACGAAACTTTAAGTTAAGAAACATTCAATCACTAGCCAGAGAAGTTCTTCCTAGACACACAAACAAATCTAGGCATCTGAGGAAATAAAAGACTTAATCCAAAAATTTTACAAGTGATTTCACAGGCTGGCAGTGGGGTATAGTGCGAGAATTAAGGATTCTCGTAGGCTAGACATAGGCATACTGTGAGAATTTCACACTGAACTGAACACCAAGGTGTGAACTTTAGTGATTCTCATAGGCTACAGAAGGGTGCAGTGCGAGAAGGTTTGTAATCAAGCAAATTTTGGAAAAATGACAAAAATTTTGAGGGAACTTCTGTATCCAGGGAATCTGTGAGGATCTCTTCAAGACTCAGATATTGATTGGGAATGAAAAATGGTAGGTCAAGAGAAAATGGCCAAGAAAAAAACACTAAAATGGGTTGTATCCCCAGTGGAGCGCCAATTTTGTTATCGGATAAATCAGTAGGTGCGGACACTAACAGATCTCCCTAGATCCACCTAGATCTAGAAAAAAACAGCACATGACATGACTCTTTCCCTAAGTTGTAGTCATTGAATCTACTAATAAGAAGGAATGAGTGACATACCTTTATATCTCTTCCTTAGGTATCTGTTGTTCCCGCTTCGCTCTGGTGCTCTTGTGAAATTAGGTCCAAGACAACACAAACCAACCAAAGTGAAGATAGAAAAGTATATTCAATGTCAACCTATGCATATGATCAAGGAGTTATGCAATAAAATAAGAGTGATTTTATGGGAAATGGACATGCTGCTGTATTATATTAAATGAAAGTAGAAGATACAACTAGATCACCTTGATGTTGCAAGATTCCTTTCAATGACCCTTGGTTCCAACACACACACTTATTCTATATTTGCATGAAGCAGATCCAATGCAACTTGATAGACCAAATAGAGTCTCCAAGCTTCTGTCCAAACAGATTTCTTCACACAATTCTCTCACCAATTCTTCATTCAATCTTGCTTAACCTTTTCCATGAGAAACCTTTCAATATATAGGATAAGGAGGGATGGTTACATGGATGAGGATGATCCCACTAAATCTGAGAAGTCAGTAGGATGCCAACCATGTGAATGCCAACTCATTTTCTAGAATATTCCCTTCTAGAACCTTCGTGGCCTCTTCTCTTTTCCAAGCTTTGAAACATGTTCGCACCCTACCTATAGAAGAGACTGCGAACATTTTGCACCCTAAGTGTGGGTTGCCTGCGAGAATGAAGGATTTTCGCACCTTGTAATATAGGCAACCTGCGAACTCATCTTAAAAATGTGTTTTTTGAAGAAGACAACAGTCACTTTTCTCAGGCAAAAAGTCCTACCAGAGTGACCAAAATCATGTGTAACATGGACACCAAGCTCACCGATTCCACTTCCTTCCACCCCCAGATGGATGGCAAAACTGAGATCATTAAATAGATGATTGTGCACATCCTGCGCATGTAAAATTCCAAGCACCCCCACACCTAGGATCAGAGTCTTCCCTATGTTCAAAACAACTACAACAAATCCATGCATAGATGAACTAGCCATGACCCCTTTCAAGTGGGGTTGGGATTTCGACCATTAGGTCCCATGGATGTTGCACTACCCCTTGCAACCACCTAGAAAGAATCGTCGCATGCTCCAACTGGAGTTGAAAAAGCCACCCGGTTCATTAAGTGGATCCAACACATCCACCAACAAGTTCAAGATATTTTATAGAAGTCCAATGCCAAGTACAAGTTGTGCCATGATCAACGCTAGGTGCCACACCAATTTTGGGTAGGAGATAAAATTTGGTTTCACTTGCTGAAAGAACGTCTTATAGGGCTTCATCGAAAGTTTCGCTCACTCCATTATGGAATCTGCACCATCACCAAGGCTATGGGTGACAATGATTTTGATCTCAACCTTCCCCTCTTCCTTGGCTTGCACCCAATGTTCAATGTGGACCTCCTTCGGCCTTATTTTCCACCATTATTGGACACCTCAAAGATAACAGAAAAAGTGACACCAACATATCTCAAACCTGACTACATGGAACAAGCATCCACTGATCATATCGTGAACACACAGTTCAAGGGAAATCGCCAATAGAGGATCTATCTTTATTGGGTTGTCAAAGTAGGGCACTTCCTGCACCAAGGCAAGTGGCTCACCCGTGGCCAAATTCAACAAAAAATTCCTCATCTAATGGGGAAACTCAATGAAATGGATACCATTGATTCTTAAGGGGTGAATATTGATCTAAGAGAATATCAGTGGCCACTCACCTTTTCCAAATGGCTCAATTTTGTTTTTTGGCACCTTACTATTTTTAGCATTTTTTTCAGTTCTTGAACATTCGGGGCCAATTTGAGGGCCTAAATGATTCATTTTCGCAATAGGGAACCTCATTAATAGTCTAAGTCCTAAGGCTCTGATTGAGCCCCCTAAATGAATCTCCTCATCAATACCTTTCCAACGATCTATCATGCACCCTAAATGGAGATCGTGTGAAAACATTACGACCTTGGGAAGTTGATGTACTAACTTACCCCAATGGGGCCGACAAGATTTTTGGTGCTTCATCTCATAGGGTTAGGTTTTTCAATGTCTAGGATTTTGGAATTCATGTTTATTATAAAAATTCCTTCAGAGCCTCATTGTACTCATATTCTTGTGAATGAGTGTAGACGTCATGTAATGTCCCCAGCCACCAACAGGTCGGGCAACGCCACTACTCAGACGCTTCACTTATCTCTGATACCAATTTGTAACATCCCCAACCCTCCACTAGGTCGGGAAATGCTACCAGCACAACCTTAACTTATCCTTTAAAGCTCTTATACCAAACTATAACATCCCTGCCCAACAACAGTGCTCGGGTAATGCTACCACTGCAGAATATTCACACAAACACACACACACACATACATATATATAACATGCATTTTAATCGAAATAAAACAAACAACATAGAGTTACTATTACCATTCATATTCAAACAATATTAACAGTAAATCCACATGCAATGAAACACATGATAACATTCAAGCATCAATAGCACAAACATTCATAACATATAAATTAAGCACAAACTGATACTTATCTTTTCAAATGGAGTAACACCACCAACTGCGTGAAGACCTTCCACGAACCTCCCAGCCATAGACCACACTACTCATCACGCTCAACAATGGGTCACCCCTGAGATGGGACCAAGCTCCACCCAATGCAAGCGAATCCTAAACTAGGTTGAGGTTACAGAAACACTGCAGAGTGCAACCAAAAGGATTCTCTCCAGGAGCCTTCTTACACCCACTACTCATGGACTCTCATTCCCCACATTCTTGTTCTACCCAAGAGTATACACCTTCACTGTCACACAGTCCATCGACTGCTTCACCTCCCTCTCAGGTTCTCAGCAACAGGCCGGAACAGGAATTCTCAGAGCTCCATAGTTGGTTCTGGACTCTATCTAGTAGAAAACCACTTCCCAACAAACTCTCTCACTTGGAGAAGGATTCTCACAGGCCTGACAACCTGCTTCTTCTACCATGGGCCTGAAAACCTGATTATTCTACCAGTTTCAACTCAATTCCTGCAAGGTGAGGACAACAACCACTGGTCAATTCAACTCAAGAAAATAGAAGGCAACAAGCCACACTAAGTCTAGGAACTGCGTGGCCAAAACCGCCAACAACTATGACACAGAAACACGACACAGACATATACGGGATGCTCGGGCTTCATAGAAGATGTAGATCAGTCCACAGGTTCTCACTGGGTTCATGATGCATGACCAGAGGAAAAAACACAGAGGTTGAGTGTAGAGGCAAAACAGGTTCATACGGGAATCCCAATGAACTCAGGCGGAGGATGGAAGAATGGGAATCAAAAAATCTTCTCGTGAGGGTTTCCTTCACTGTGCACAGGTATGCAGATGCATATGCAAAGGAAAAACAGTTCAGACACCCTCAATCCCCAACGAACTTAGGCGAAGGATGACCGAATGAGAGAGTGAACCCCCAACATGACTAACTTCTTCATCTTTAACTGTATTCGCCCAGGTCGACATTTGTCTTCCTAGAGCTGCATGCATTCCATTTTTCATACGTTCCTTTTCCAGGAACTTGGGACAACACTTGGTCAATTGACCACCTTAGCCTTTTTAGGAAATAATAATAAATTATTATCCTGTTTAGAGGTAATCCCCCTAGCTTAGCCCCTAGGCCCAAACATTTAGCCTCCTCCCTTACCCAACCTTCCGTAATCTTAGTCCTCCATCACTCTTTCTTCGTGGTCGGTTTTCATGCAGCAATGTTTATATTTTTATTAATGATCTACATAATTACATATACAAAATCAGGCTCCTGGCCTTTAACACCTAGGCTCTCCGACCTAATAAACACATAAGCCCACCAACTTATATACACTTGTCTAACTAGCCTATAAACATAATTACAATTCATAATATAACTGGGGCATGTCCTTGGGGATATTACAATCCCCTCCCCTTATTTTTTCATTGTCCTCAGTGCAACTCTTTACACATCATCAACAAGATTTCCAAAATCTTCAAAAATATGCAGGTATATTGCCCACATAGAATCCTCATGCTCCCATGTCGCATCTTCAGGACCGTACCGGGTCCACTAGACGTTTACAAGCCCTATGGATCGATTCTGAAGTTGTTTTCTCTCCCAGTCCAATATGCACACCGAATTCACTTGCAAGACACCTTCTTTCTCCACCTGAATCACATTCCAATCAATAACATGATTAACATCAAGTATATATTTCTTAAGCAATAAAACATGAAACACATTATGTACAGTCATGGATACATGTAATGCAAGCATATATGCAATGTATATATATGTATATACATGCAATTCTAATAACATTATAACCTATATAGAAGATACACAACATACAATAAATAGTGAATTCTACTGATCTTTTGATTGAGAAAAATTCCATATCAACATGGTCTAGGCCAAGGTATGAAACCCAGCAACACTCCAACCAACCAAACCTCAACAAAACTCCAACCAATGGTCTCTCATTCCCCACATGTCTGTCCCACCCCAGGAGTGTACACCTTCACTGTCACACAGTCCATCAACTGCTACACCTCCCTTGCATTGGGCTTTAGCAACAGGCTAGACCAGAAGTCTTAGAGCACCATGGCTCGAGGAGTTCCAAATGCCCTCGGAGGTCTCCAATTGGCATCTTCCATGAGCTACTCTTTGTAATCAACATTTTAACTTTAATCAACATCATCTCATCTACATCACCCACATACAGTTATCATGAGAAAACATAAAAGAATTCATTTAGGAACTCCAACTTAGTTCAAAAAGGAATTCAATTTTTTCCCCAAAATAGGAAATTCCATTTCATAATTCTTCTTCGTTGTTTCCAAATTAGGATTGCAACCTTCCTTGTGGTTTTCCACAAGCACCAAACTGCATACCATTTTCTTGCAAGGCTTCATCTTGCATACTGCCAACAATTGTTATTATTTCATGTACATCATGATTCAATTGCAATATGTACAGAACCATATGCAGTGAATTCAGAATTTCTCACATCTAGCAATTCAATCATAATTACCAAACAATTTAATAAAATATAATGACTCGTCATTCTATGCATATGCATGTTCGTAGTAATATCTGTAAGTTTATTACTTCTTTTTCTCAACAAGAAAATTCCCTGTAGTCAATGCTCATGTGACTACTTGACTTGCAACTTTCCTGTTGCAATGTCTAGCAATTCCTGAAATGTCCTCAGGTTCATGAGTTCACAACATTTCAGTTGTCAGTAAAAAATATTTCCATGCAATAATATATATGCATGTACTTACAAAACTCATTCAACTATCACTTTTAATATACAATTCTATCGCTTACTATGCATGAGTGCAATTCTCAATGCATACTTATTCAGTGCAGCTTGCATTGAATTACATAATGCTTTTCATCTCAGTCATGTATCCCACCATCCATAAGTTGGAATTCTGGCCAATGTGTTGACACATTCTCCACACACTTCCTATTGTCTTCCCAATTAATTGGATGCCTTCCTTTTCGACCCGAACACTACACCAAGAATATATTTCTGTGGTGTTCATTAGTGTTAGCAAAAAGGTTGCAGTCCAAATTTTATTTAAAGGTAGTAGGCTTTTAGTACTCGTGTGGCTCATAACCTTTCCATATCCATACCTTGTCATATCCTACCAGGTCCTGGTCTCATACATGACTAGGTTACCGACATCCATTCCAACAACAAGTTATTATCTTTAATTCTTTGGTTATTACCCCATAACCAAATTAACATGACATTATATTGTGTCAGTGTGTGCATTCAGAAGCTAAAAATATTTGAATTAATATAGACCTCCAACCTTTATCACATCCAATGGTATGCACTCAATAATATAATCATATGATTTTATAAAATAACTCTGGCTGAGGAAATTCTTACCTAAATTTTCTTTCAACAATTATGCAAAAAGAGTAATAAAAACTCATACCTGCATGACTTCCATTAATAAGTTTTATACTACCTGAAAGTTTGATGGTAGTAGAAGCTTTCATGCTTCTTTTATCAAACTTATAACCAACACTTCATATCTTTGTTGCTTCCCTCCTTATGCAACAACATCACCAACAACACTTGCAAACATGCAAGCATTCTTTCCTCTGGCTGACCCAACAAGTCGTAACATACTTGCTGCCACAAAATTGCAACAACTTCTTTATCCCTATAAAATTTTTTCTTGTTGATCCCATAAGTATTCAATTCTTCCTGGATTCCTGAATCTTCTTGTGATCTCATTGTAGTCATTGTACACGACTATTTTTGTCTTGATCACTTTCTAGCCAAATTGGTCTTGGCTGCCTTTGCATTTATAGTCCCAAACTAAGATGATATTAACCTTAAGATTTCATTAATTTCCTGGGTCCAACTAACCCAATCTCGTACTTGGATGAATAAAATTCCACACCAAGCTATTTTATAGACTCTGGATTCTTCAACATCCAGTTACTCTTCAGGACTGAACTTCTTCAACCCCTTTCCTGACGAAATACTTTAGTACTTGAGGTTTCTTTTACTCTCCGCTTCTCTTTTGCTAGATGCATAGAATTAACTGAAAGTCCTTCTTTCACCTTACCATCATAGCTTCAAGTGATACCTCCAACCTCTTGGGTTGTCACTCATGTCTCTATGGGTATTCATTGTTATATAAGGAGTATGTCTCCTGAATTAACTTGTTATGATCCCATATCCAATCATAACATAATATGCAACTGACATTTTATCTAAGTGCATTCTAGCATCAACAAAACTTACACACTTTAGGCCTTCATCCATTACATATCAATTTAAATACTGAAAATTAACTGAGGGAATCCTTACCTCGATCCCCTTCAACATGTATGCATCAACAAAAACTAAATGCATACCTGCCTTGTTGTTGTCTAGCCAACTGATATTTGTAGAAGCTCACAGAATTCCCCCTTCATCATTTTGATCACCATTCCTTTAGTCATACTCAAACATTATTTCATAATAATAGACTATTCTAAGTTCACCAACATGTTATATGCATATCCAAGCATGTACATATGCAAAATTACACATCCATATTGATGCAGACCCCCCTGCTCTCCTTGGGCCTGCTCGACCTTCGGGTCTAGGATATTTCTTCATTCTGATTAGGATTGACCCTTTGGGCTCCTTATTGAACCCAAAACAATTATATGCAACCCCCCTTTTCTCCTAAGGCGCAGGTCCTGTGATACTTGTGACCTCTGTCTGCGCACTTCTGAAACGTCAAGTTTCAGGCACTAGCTCATTTTTCATTAGCCCCTTCCTTCATATGGCCCTAGGGTGTGACCTTATGGAATATTGTGATTGTGGGTGTGGGAAAGAGTTTTTTTAGGCCAACCCTCCTTTCGCCCCACAATTCACCTCCAGCTACCACACATCACTTTGTTAAAACCGTGGTATAAATTGTGGCCCGCTCTCAGATTTTTAACATCTGAGCAAGTTATGGCCCTACGATCCAGTTCATTCGTCGATCTCCAATCCCTTGGCGATGATCCATGCTAAATGATTACTATCTATCCTCGTTTCCTGTCTTTCACATGCCTTCCCATACCTCCAGGATTTTTCGGCACGTAGCTCTCTTCCAAACCAATGGCTACGATTGATTCTAAATTTCTGTTCTTAGGCAGTTTCAAATCTCAACTCTCGCTCCCTCCTCAGTAAATATCTTCAAAAGTGGAATATTTGCTGACACCTATCACTACAGATGTACGGTTATGATTTCCTCCATGAATCTGACCTTCGGAAGTTTCGGTTCTCAACTTCTCGTTTCTTTCGGAGAGATTTCTCTGAAATGGCAGATCGTCTACCATGAGTCCTTATAAATTGACGACTTTGCTCCCACTTCAGGACTTTAGTCTCCTCAACCAGATCAACAGTTCTTCATGTCCCTCCTTGATCAACGATCGAAATCTTCTTTGGGACTTCGAAGCGTTCGCCCTCTTCTTTCCTCTGGAGTGCTCCATACCCGAAGTTCTAGATTTGGTGCCACACACCCACTTTCAAATCAATGGCTATCATCCGCTTCGAGACTTTGGCCTTCAGGATTCTCAAATCTCAACTTTCACTTCCCTTCAAAGTTTGTGGATTTCTGTTGCATGTCCGCTTGAATCGGACGGTTGAAACTTACTTCAACTCTTCACGTTTCAGAAGTTTCAAACTTTTGTGCACTCGTTCCTGTCGGAGCTCCTTCACCCGAAACCAATGGATTTCTGCCATGCGTCCTTCCAGATGATGGACGGTCCTAAATCACTTCAGGACTTTGTGACTTAAACAAGTCCACTCTCCCCTTTTCCATGGATCCTCCTTAAAGGTGACCTTGAGTGGTGACCTCACACAAACACGCGATTGCAGGTATCCTTAAAGGGGGTGTGAGACCAAACTAATTTTCATCCTGCAATTCACCTTGATCCTCCACGTGTCCTTTCTCAAAAACTGTGGTTTGGAGTGCATCCCTCCCTCGAATTCGTAAAGCTCGAGAACCTTCTATACTCACAATGCGAGGTGACCATCAATCTCATGATCTTGACAGTGCTTCTAAACAGATGACCGATATCTACCTCCAACAGTTCAGATCTCCCTCTCCGAGATAGACGACTAGGGTCATTTCGAAATTTCGGACTTCAAAATTATCAAATCTCAAACTTTTCCTTTCTTCCGTAATGAAGGATATTCTGCATTGTGACCCAATGGCCACTGTTGCCCTCTCTCCTAAGATTTGGGACTTGGAATAACTCTGACTCCTACACACTCCTTGCGTTATCTCTTCTGATATTTTCGATTTACTCATTCTCTTAAGGATTTTGGTGCCCTCCTGGCAACCTCTTACTCGATGCACACCTTACAGAGTGGTCTATGAATTTGTTTATCTCTAAACCCAACACAGAGTTCTTCCTATGCACTCCTTGCACTTTCGTTGATGAAGGTTCAATGGTATCTCTCTTGAGCTTCTCTGAGGTTAAATCACCTCTGTCAACACACTCCTTGTGGACAATGTGCACTCTTTTCACTCACAACTCACATGAGAGAAACAATTGAAACTTATTCGTTGCTTCACCGGTTCACACATTACTCTGAGGTACAACACCACTTTTGTCATGGTTTTATGATACCGCTACTCCTCTGGATCTTCTTAACATGACCAAGGTAACCTCTTGGCACTCAGGAATGTTATGAGGTTCGAAATTGGTCCCTCCAGACACAATTTCCACTTGAAACTTTGGGTCCAATGACCACTTATCCAGCCCATTCAGGATCAACATTGAAACCTTGGGTCAAAACTTGAGTTTTTTCCATTTCGACAATAACTCCTTCCGAAACTCTTGCTTCAGCTTCCACTAACATGGCCCATCAAGGCTCAGTGTTGAAACCATGCAAGGATTGAGCAATTCTTTCACCAATTCTCCAATGAATCTTGCTTAACCTTTTCCATGAGAATTCCCTCAATATATAGGAGAGAATGAGATAGTTACTTGGATAAGAATGATCCCAAAATATCAGGGAATCYAGTACAAGGATAACCATTTGAATGCCAACCCATTCTTCTAGAAGATTCCCTTCTAGAAACATCGAGAATTCATCTTTTTCCATGCTTTAGGAAGAGTTCGCACCCTGGCTATTCAACACAGTGAGACAAGTTCGCACCCTGGCTTAAAGGAGCCTATGAGAATGGGTCATTCTCACAGCCAAATATATTAGCAGCCTGCGAACCTTCTTCAAAAATGAGTTTTCTGTGAAGAGATGAAAGTAACTTTTCTCAGGATAAAGTTCTTATGAAGAGCCTGAGTACACCACCATTAATACACCATCATGATGACCAAAATCATGGGTAACATCTGATACCAATTTATAACGTCCCCAACCACCAACAGGTCGGGTAATGCCACTACTCAGATGTTTCACTTAGCTCTGATACCAATTTGTAACATCCCCGTCCCTCCACCAGGCCAGACAACGTTACCAACACAACCTTAACTTAGCCTTTAAATATCTGATACCAAAATGTAACATCCCCGACCAACAACAGTGCCCGGGTAATGCTACCATTGCAGAATATTCACACACACACACACACACACACACACATATATATAACATGCATTTTAATCCAAATAAAACACATAACATAGATTTACTGTTACCATTCACATTCAAACAATATTAACAGTAAATCCACATGCAACATAACACATGATAACATTCAGGAATCAATAACACAAACATGCATAACATATAAATTAAGCACATATTGATACTTATCTTTTCAAGTGGAGTAACACCACCAAATGCGTGCAAACCTTCCACGAACCTCCTATCCATAGACCCCACTGCTCATCATGCTCAGCAGTGGGTCACCCCCGAGATGGAACCAAGCTCCATCTAGGGAAAGAGAATCCTAGACTAGGTTGAGGTTACAGGAACATTGCACAGTGAAACCAGAAGGATTCTCTCCAGGAGCCTTCTTATGCCCACTATTCACGGACTCTCATTCCCCACATGCCTATTCCACTCGAGAGTATACACCTTCATTATCACACAGTCCATCGACTGCTTCACATCCCTCTCAGGGTCTTGGGAACAAGATGAATCAGGAATTCTTAGAGATCCATAGTTGGTGCTGGACTCTCTCTGGGCGAAAACCACTTCCCAACAAACTCTCTCACCTGGAGAGAGCTGCTCACAGGCCTGACAACTTGCCTCTTATACCACGGTCCTGACAACCCGCTTCTTCTACCAGTTTCAACTCAATTCCCGCAAGGTGAGGACAACAACCACTGGTCAATACAACTCAGGAAAACAGAAGGCAACAAGCCACTCTCAGTCTAGGAACTACATGGCCACAACCGCCAACAACTATGACACACACACATGGCACAAACATATACAGGATGCTCAGGCTTCACAGAAGATGTGGATCAGTCCATGGGTTCTCACTGGGTTCAGGATGCATGACCAGAGGACAAAACATAGAGGTCGAGTGTAGAGGCAAAATGGGTTCATACGGGCATCCCAACGAACTCAGGCGGAGGATGGAAGAATGAGAATCGAAAAATATGTTCCTTTTCCAGAAACTTGGGACAACACTTGGTCAATTGACCACCTTAGCCTTTTTAGGAAATAATAATAAATCATTATCCCCTTTAGAGGTAGGCCCCCTAGCTTAGCCCCTAGGCCTAAACACTTGGCCTACTCCCTTACCCAACCTTGTGGAAGATTATTCTCCCATAACTCTTTCTTCGTGGTTGGTCTGGACCCAACGATGTTTATATTTTTATTAACGATTTGCATAATTACATATACAAAATCAAGCTCTTGGCCTTTAACACCTAGGCTCTCCGACCTAATAAACAAATAAGCCCACCAACTTATATACACTTGGCTCACAATCCTATAAACATAATTACAATTCATAATATAACTGGGGAATGTCCTTGGGGATATTACACGCCACGTCTCTTCTTAGAGATAAGATGCCACCATTCTAGCAAGCTCGATTTCAGTATGCATTTTAGAGTTTTCAACATATTTCTTATTTAATAGAAGTCAAGTTTTATTGTATCTATGTCATTTTTCACTATGTCTCTAAGTTAATATTATAAATTTGTGGTTTCATTTTGTTCCGCTCATAAATCCAGATCAGAACTTAGTTTTCATGCTTGTGAAGAGTTCTTGTTGAGAAATTACCCAAATAATATGTGTAATGGAGAATCCAAAGTTACTATTCAAAATCCATATATAGAGTAGGTGTGAGAAAACTATAAATATTTACAAATTCTAAATTAATTTGTGGAGAAGAAATCTTTCATATATCAAATAATAGAAGAAGGGTGTCTGCAAGAAGATGATGGACAAAAAAGTGGCAATTGGTTGCAAAGTAATGCAAAGAAGAAGGAATGCATGTGTGCTCCTAATCCTATATCCTCGGTGCTCATCAAACCAGTACACACACTTTTCAACTAGGATTTTTTAGGAACATACACATGTTCTTGTGTTGAGAGTTCACGTGCACACACTCAGGAATGAATGCATGTTTTTTAGTAGAATCCCACATGTGCATTAGGAATTCACATGTGATCCTAGAGTGCACATGTTCTTACTAACACAAAATCCATGTGAAGTGACCTCTTGTGACCCCTTATGAATCATAAAAATACCATGTGCCACAACACTGCCAAAAGCAACAACCATGTGTTGAAAAAATTCAAAAAACAGATGAAAAAAAAGCTCATTTGTTTTTCATACAACACATGGGACCAATCATACAAAGAATATAACACATACCGAACACTGCCCCTGAACCCTAGACAAGGGGGTAAAGCTTGATCACGTTGACGCAATAAACAACACATGCATATAATTTCCAAGACCCTAGGAAACATACCAATAGTTTGAAACCACCTAGCGACACTAACATCCCCAACCATAGGCTAAGGCCATAAACAACACCTTGAATTCATGCATCTAGGGCCACAAACAACACCTTTAACCCACATACATGACCTCCTAAGTGTATCCTTTACCTCTTAGTGGAATATTGGTACCATAATGGGATTTGAAGAAGTAGGTATCAACCTTAAAATAGAGGGAGGGAGAGAGAGAGGTATAGATTCAAAGAGAGAGAGGGAAAGAGAGTGGGAGGGAGGTAGAGAGAGAGGGGGGGAGAG
>JZKD02S0952236.1:104930-123664 GCA_000966675.3 Picea glauca
CCTAGTTGGGATTAATCCCTCACGAGAGTGCCCAAGAAGATGTGATAGCCATTGGAACTAATTCTCTGTACATATGTGTGGGAGTGTGTTATGAGCGAGTGCATTTGTTTGTGTGTAAGACATGAGCCGTATGTGTGGAATTTGCATGGCCATTATAGGAGCCGCCGATTGAAAATTTTTGCATCGCCGACAAGTACAACAATTTTCCTACGACTATGTGATTAAGTAACAGAACCGTTGCACTAGCCTTTGACCTGGGATATAACCAAGAGAAACCATCATATATAGTGGTGATGATTGTATTTTCATTGTGTGAAGTGCCACATTGTCTTCATCCAAATACATGGAGACTTCTTCCTAGTAGAATATGTGTCCTGCATACAAAAGTGGCAATGCAATAAGGAATGGGTTGTTAATACATGGTCTTCTTCAAGCGTCAAGGATTCCATATTCATATTCACCTTTTACCAGTTTGAAGGAGTAATCTTCAAAAGAGAAAAGGGAAGTTATATTAATTAATTAAGTGTATTAATTGATGTGTGTGAATTCTTTTTGTAAAATTTTCTACTGCAGAACTAGTCAATGAACAAAGTAGTGTAAGTCAAATTGGTGGTTCTCAATGTTCTTCGGTGCCAAGAGAACACAATACTGATTTGACTATGATTATTGTCTATTATATGTTGGTAGATCTCGTTGTACTTCGTTTCTTTAAGTTCATCATGTTATCCTTGTATATATTATTGGATGTGTGTTTAAGAAGGTCAGTTGTTTGATTGACTGCTGAAAATATCCAATAATTAGATCACTGTCCTATATAACTATCAAAATTTTCTCTTATGGGAAATTCCACAGATGGTAGTGTATCCATAGGATAATTCAGTATTGATATTTTCCTTCAGGAGGTCAACAAGCGTCAATTCTACAAATTCGTTAGTGATGGTCAGAAGCGGTGTTATCTTAAATCAGTTGAAAGGGAAGCTCGAAGTTGTGGAGAAGAAAGAGTCTATATTGAAAGATTTCAGAGTGGATATGAGTTTTTATGAAGAACATATCAAGACAAATATCTATGTTGAAATTTGAGTATTGTAACTATGATATAACATTTTTAATGTAAGCATTATGGGAGGGCGTTGGAATAATGCTTACAATAGAATTGGTTTGGGTTTGTGATCCAAAATGGATCTAGGAAGGATCAAAAATAAAATTTCTCAAATGATCAATAAAATGACATGATCGCAAATTTCGCATTGTAATCTTTCTGGTAGCGCAAACAGATCGAAAAACAGAGTCCGTATGTAAAAGTTATCGCAATCTGAAGTTTGGGTCAAACGGGTAAAAAGTCAACTGGTCAAGGGACACGTGGCATATTCATCATGTGACACATGGAAGATTCTAAATTTGACAAGTGGCATCCATCAGGTGATGACATGTGGTATCACTAGGTCATGACAAGTGGCAAGGGTTCATGATGACAAGTGTCCAAGTTTTGATAGTCCATGTGGCAAAAGATTGGCCAACCATGGGCTGACACATGGTCCAATCCAAGGGTGACAAATGTCTCCATGGTCAAGGCCTTAAAAAGTTCAAATTTATATTTTTGGACTCCATGGGATTTGATCCCATGACCTACCTCTTCAAATGAATTAAGCACTATGAGCTAGCCACAAAGGGCGAATTACTACTTTAGAGAAAAAACCCACTTTTCACAAATTTAAACTTAAGCACCTTTTCCAGCTAAGGGAGGTGCGCCCATTAGCACTAGGTGACTTGGCCCTAATATGACCACATAAGCGGGGGGGTGCGCCCTAACTGGGAGCTTAAGCAGATTATTTTCCAAATTTTGGGTTTTGACCTTATTTTAGTGGATTTTTAGTGATTTTTGAGGATTTTTGGCCCTCTAAAGGGGATTTGAGCCCAATTTGAGGTTAGAAAGTTTGGGGGGAGTTGGATTTCGACCCCCAAATAATAATATATATAAACCATAGGTTTTTTATAGTCCAAACAAGTTCAGAATGGGAGAAATGTTGTAGAATTGTGAAGCCAAAGACATTTTTATTCAGGGAAGCCATTGAGGAGAGGAACTTTGCGAGCAAATTTTGGGATCTTTTCTCAACTGTTTTCAGTACTGTCAGTTGTGTTGGGTTCTTGAGGTCAAGAAGAAAACAACCAGACCATATTGTAATCCATTTGACATTTTTCTGATGTACTTTTGAATCTTTGAAGAGAAATAAGAAAGCCTCACCCACTGAGACAAAGGCCTAGAGACGTAGGCGATATTGTCAAACTCCATTAACAACTTTGTTGTTATGTTTTGCTGATTATTTGTGCTTATTTTTATATATTCATATCTTATTATGCCTACCATGTTATATCATTAATTTCTTCCTCTTTCTTCAATTCCTAAATGGTTAATGAACTCATGTTTTAAAACTTAACCATAGTCTTAAAAGATCTTTTCATATCAAGTGGTATCAGAGCCGGTTGACAGTTGGTTTTTGAGTTTGCATGATTACCAGGGAAAAGTTGAATCGTGGTGAAGGTGAGCTTGTCGAAGAGAATCTTGAGATTGGATCGAGAAAGAGAAATTCTCAAAGTGAGAAGATGGAATCAGAAGAGGGACTTTCTCATAACGAGATAGAGTTTCAAAAGACCTTATTCACCATATCAGAGATAAAGGTTTTATATGATGATTACTTGGAGCGGAAGAGACTGATTCTAGGTGAATCTTCAAAGGCCAAAAGTGAAGAAGGAGAGAATTATCCTAAACCTCCTCCTTCACCTCCTTCTTCTCCATCAACTTATTCTTCTTCAAGTACAAGTTCCAAATCCACTGCAAGAAAAATTTCCCATAAACATAAACATGATATGCATTTACTTAAGCTTGATGTGAAGTTTGAATTACCGATGTATGATGGTGAAGTCAATGCAGAGAGGCTCGATAATTGGGTCAGACAGATGGAATTTTATTGCAGTGTGAAACAAATCAAGGATCAGGCAACTCAAATCAAATTGGCATCATTTCAACTTGCAGACACAACACTCATCTGGTGGCAAAGCAAGTTGTAGAATGACACAAAACAAGTGGGTAATGTATTTCCATCATGGAAAGGTTTTGTTTCTGCACTTAAAAAATTTTTTTATCCTTTGGGTTATAAAGAGAAGGCTTTAATTGAATGGAAAGGTCTTAAACTAAGAAAGGGACAGACAGTGCAAGGATACCCAGATGAATTTTGTAAGATGGCATTAATGTTAAACATTCCATTAAGTACCCAAGAAACTCTTATGAAATATATAGGAGGTCTACCTGCACATATTAGTAACATTGTATTTATGTTTGGACCTACTAATCTTAATGAGATTTCTATTTAAGCAACATACATTGAGGCAAGGAAAACATGAGTTGGTGTATCAGGAGAATCATCTTCAAGAAAATAGGACAAAAGGAAGGGGAATGGAAAGAAAGCAAATTCAGTGACAAGAAAGGAAGAGAAGCTCTCTTGCAAGCATTGCAATAAAGAAGGGCATGATGATGACCATTGCTGGCAATTGCACCCCGAGAAGAGACCAAAATGGTTCAAAGAAAGGAAAAGGAGGCAAATAGATGCAACATCGACACAACCAATAGATTTGGGATTAGATTCATGTGATGAGTTTAAGATCACATCAGTTGGTTTGACAGGTAAAATTGGTGATGGATATGATTCTAGAAGTAAATTGTTTCACATAAGGGTCATAATGAAGCATACTAAGGTCGACACATTGATAGATAGTGGATCTCATTCTAACTTGATTTCAGAGGAAGTGGTTAAACAATTGGGATTAAACACTCAGATGCATCATACACCTTACTCACTTAAATGGATAAGCAACAATCATAAATTGCACATAACAAAGCAATGCACTTTAAAGTTTGCAATTTCATCAAAGTTTGTGGATGAGGTAACGTGTGATGTGGTGCCACTCAATGAATGTGGAATGGTCTTAGGAAGTCCTTATTCGTATGATCGTAAAGCAATATTTTATAGGGAACATAATCAATATCACTTAATCAAAGAAGACAATGAATATGTTGTACATGCTCATCCCTTAAAAGCAAATCAATCTCTACAAACAATGGAACAATTAAGGAAGGCAAATTATGCAAGCAACAGACCTATAATTGTGCCAAATCAAGCAATTGATCTTAAGCATGAACATGAGATGGTTGTAGAATGGAATTTCAATCATATTTTGCTTCAAGATAGGCTAATGTCATGCAAGTACTACAAACATATTAGCTCATTTGTAGTCATATTTCTGATGTTGTCATTGCTAATGTTTTCAACATGGATAGTAGCGGCTTCAGTAAGATGTGAAAGAGTACAAGTGGCTAACAATATGTTGTCAGTTGTCATGGTTTTTTTCCAATTGACCTTGATGAGACAGGTGCACAAGACAAAGTTTAAAGACAAATAACAAGTGGGACTTGATGACTGGTTAGTACCCTTTTGGAAAACCAAAAGGTCTTACTGGGCAGGCGTGATCCAAAATGGATCGAGGAAGGCTTAAAAGTCAAATTTATCAAATGCTCAATAAAATGACATGATCACGAATTTCTCGTTGTAATATTTTCGGCGACGCAAACAGATCGAAAAACAGAGTCTGTATGCAAAAGTTATTGCAATCTGAAGTTTGGGTCAAACATGTAAAAAGTCAATTGGTCAAGGGACACATGGCATATTTAGCATGTGACATGTGGAAACTTATAAATTTGACAAGTGGCAGCCATAAGGTGATGACATGTGGTATCACTAGGTCATAACAAGTGGCAAGGGTTCATGATGACAAGTGTCAAGGTTTTGATAGTCCATGTGGCAAAATATTGGCCAACCATGGGCTAACACATGGTCCAATCCAAGGGTGACACATGTCACCATGGTCAAGGCCTTAAAAAGGTCAAATTTATATTGTTGAACTCCATGGGATTTGATACCATGACCCGCCTCTTCAAATGACTTAAGCACTATGAGCTAGCTACAAAGGGTGAATTACTACTTTAGAGAAAAAACCCACTTTTCATAAATTTAAACTTAAGCACCTTTCCAAGCTAAGGGAGATGTGCCCATTAGCACTAGGCCACCTAGCCCTCATATGAACACAGAAGGAGGGCGCATGCCCTAGCTGGGAGATTAAGCATATTTTTTGTCAAATTTTGGGTTTTTACCTTATTTTAGTGGATTTATAGCTGATTTTAAAGGATTTTTTGCTCTTCTAAGGGGATCTGAGCCCAATCTGAGGCCAGAAAGTTGGGGGGAAGTTGGATTTCGACCCCCAAATCAGAATCTATATAAAACAGAGGTTTTTGATAGTCCAAACAAGTTCAGAACATGAGAAATGTTGTAGAATTGTGAAGCCAAAGACATTTTTATGTAGGGAAGCCATTGAGGAGAGGAACTTGCGGGCCAATTCCGGGAGCTTTGCTCAATCGTTTTCAGTTTCTTCCATTGTGTTGGGTTCTTGAGGTCGAACAAAACACATCTAGACCATCTTGTAATCCATTTGGCATTTTTCTTATGTACTTTTGAAACTTTGAAGAGAAATAAGAAAACCTCACCCACTAAGACAAAGGCTTGGAGACGTAAGCAATATTGCCGAACTCCGTTAACAACTTTGATGTTATGGTTTGCTTATTCTTTTTGCTTATTTTCGGATATTCATATCTTATTATGGTTGCCATGTTATATCGTTAATTTCTTCCGCTTTCTTCAATTCCTAAATGGTTAATGAACTCATGTTTTAAAACTTAACCATAGTCTTAAAAGATCTTTTTGGATCAGTTTGGTTTGAATCCATTAGAGATTTGTTGGAGGTTGTTGAGAGATTATCTCAACAACTATCTCTATGTTTGGAGATAGTTGGATCTAATTCCAACTATATATATGTGTAATATTGTATGTAATATTTGTAATAGAAATTATTATTTGTGTGTGTAATCATGTACTATGGATGCTTTCCCAAACTTTAAGTATATAAACTTTGAACATCTTTGTAAATTTGAATCATTATTATAGTTTTGATTGGAAAAAACTTAAAATACAATAAAAATCAATGATATGGTTAACCATAAATTGAAGCAAATGTTTTGTATGGAAATGATGTTATTTTATACTTTCATTTTTAATGTGAACTCAAAGGAAAACATACTTACATTAAAGTTATTAATATCCATAGCTATGAAGTAAACATTATTAAGTTTTTTAATTTAAATCATTTTTGAAATAAAATTTAAATGTAATTTATTCTTTGTTTTATAGTGATATTTTGAATAAATATTTATAATAAATTAAATGTATGTAATAAATGAAAAAAATTACATTTTAATTTAATATATACAAAATTAATATCAAAAATAAAATTTTAATTTAAAACCTTCTACACTTTAAACTCATTCCCAAGCTTTTATTTCCTTACCTTTAAAGCTTCACGAAACAACTTCCAAATTACGTAAACAATTCTAATAAAATCCATTCCCAAACTCCCATAAACATTAAAACAACAAGAAGAACATATTTCAAAAATGTGAGGACTGGTTCCTTTCAACTCTGATATGTTCTTTAAAAAAACGATATTATAAGCAATTTGAGAATTTGAAAATAAGAACTTAATGACTTTCCCACTAAGAAAGTGGAAATTGTTAAATAATATATTTTATATATAAAATAAGTTAGTTTTGTTTTATTGGTTAAGCAATTCGAGCTACATTGTGATAGTTTTGTATTTTGAATGTATATTAAAAAAAATTAATCAAAATATTATAATATTTCGTAACAATGTATTTATCACGTAATATATTTTAATCAAAATTTTATAATATAACATTTAAATATTATTTTCAAAAACTTTTATAATAAAATATTTATCACATGGACATGATTGTTATAAAATTAGTGTTGTTTTATTTTTAAATTATTAAAAATTATAATAATTCATATATTAAATATGAAAACTTAACCAATAAGCATAAGACAAATAATGAACTCTTTTTGAATCTTGATCAAGAAAACAATGTGTCCAAGGATTTCTTCATGGAGGATCAATTTTTATTTTACTCCAGAGATAAACCATTTTTCACATGGGAACATGGGACTAGGGTTGTAGCGTATGGATTTTCATTTTTTTTTGTCTAGGGTTAGAGACAAAATGCCCTCTCTACTCTCCCTTGTGCTTTAATGGCGAGGAAAATGTGATAGATGGTCCACTTTTTTTTTTTTTTGATATAAGAAGTATTATTTTTTTTAAGTGAGTTGTATATTTTATTGTTGAGAATTTTAATCATGAAATGTTGTTCAGTCGTTTTAGTTTATTTTAAAAATCACGGGGCAATGATAATCGATATTCTAATTATTCAAGGGAGAATTAAATATCCAATCGCAGGCATAGAACCACCATCTCCTCTCTTCACACACATTGTGCTACACTACATTGCCCCCACTATATTCCACATTCACCTCTATGGGTATGCTTGTATATATAACATCTATCACACAATTACACGAGCTGATAATATATAGATCACATAGTTACACAACCTGTTCAATGTAGTGTGCATGCATGCACTTTCTATTTTTATTCAAAAAAGATGGGTGCATGCATCCGCATGGGAAATTAGTTGGCACTTTTTCAACAATCTCCACCTTGACAATAATTTACCTCATATATCATGCCTGAATTAATTCATCATCTTTTTTGCAAGCCAAGAGAAGCCAAACACCATCACAACTCCACAACTTATCTAACAATATTGTTACATGAACATGTATGCATGATTCTCTCCAGTATGGACCATTTTTCCTCCATCAGTAACCTTTCTTATAAACCGATGCAATTGTCCCATTCAAGGGTCTTTCTGATTATTCAAGGGAGAATTACAATATCTAATCACAGGCATATAACCATCCTCTCCTCTATTCACACACAATGTGCTACACTAAATTTCTCCCACTACATTGCACATTCACCTCTATGGGTATGCTCGTATATATAACATCTATCACACAATTACACGAACTGATCATAAATAGATCACATAGTTACACAACCTGTTCATTGTAGTGTGCATGCATGCACATTCTATTTTTAGCCGAAAAATCTATGTGTATTCATCCGCATGGGAAATTAGTTGACACTTTTTCAACACACGCGAGTTATGGATGAAATGGAGGGGTAGTGTTGCAGCACTCGCTTGGCACTGAAGGGATCTGAAAACTCGTCCACCTAGCCATTAAGGTGGATGACCTCGATGGTGTCAGGACTCAGCACCTTCACCCGTCGGGTGCACGAGGCCATCGATCCCATAATTATTTTTCTTCTGTGTTAAAAAACCAGTTTCCAAGTGGATCATGAGAGTCGATAAGGAGTGTAGAACGCTACCGAAAGCTCGAGAGTATGGAGTTGAGAGAATGAAGGACCGAAAAAACGTTGGGGGATAATTATTATGTTTTTATCAAAGAGACAATAGGACATTATTATAAGAAATGTTGCTACCGTGGAAAACGTGGACCACATGACATACAACATCAAATGGAATTTGAAACTCCATATGTCGTGGGAATTTAACCAATGGTTTATTTTAGGCGAGAAATATCCAGCCTTCTACGCAACATTGAATGATATGGAAGGTGGATTATAGGTCGTCGGATCTGAAAGCAATTCAGACCCGATGACCTATAATTCACATTTCACAGCATTCGATGTTGCGTAGCAGGCTGGATATTGGTCGTCATTTATTTTATGCACCATAAGTGAATGATTAGCTTATTGATTTTTCATTATGTCGCTTTGATATTACATTGTCTCCATTAAACCGACAATATCACCATATTCACAATACTACCATCGAATTGATATATCACTACATACACAAGATGGAAAAACAATAAACTATTTATTGACTTACTACATGGTGCATAATTTTTTCTTACTAAATTTCTCTTTTCAAAATACATCTAATTATCTCAACTTTAAATTATTTTTATAATAAAAAATATCTTTATGAAATGAAAAGTAATCAATTTATAGAATGACATAAAAACAAGTGAGTTTAATGTATTTATTTTTTAAAATTTATTATACAAAGTTATGTTTGATTTATTAGAAATTATCATTTTTTAATGAGTTAGTTTATTTTTTTAATCAATAAAAATTTCTATACTAATATTTTATGATAAAAATTTTAATTTCTATCCATCCATTTGAATTATAACTTTAAAAATAAAAAAATTTAACTTGAATTTTTTTTTTATCATAAATATTGAATTTTTAACATATTTTCTAATTTTAGATTTTATTATTATCAACTCCACATATAATTTATCAATTCAAATTATAAATTTTGATGAAATTCCAAAAGATTTGAGAAGGAAGTTCAATAATTAATATTGAACAATTTTTTTTTAATCTAAAACGGTAGTAACTTCTATTATATCACAAAATAAAGTACAAAATAGATGTGAACAAGGGGGTCTGCCTCAACATGAAACCAGACCCCTAAACCATGTTCATAGCAGTCAAGGTTTTTAGAATTGATCTCTATAACATAGTTCCAAAATTGAAGCTTGAACTAAGTCCTGATAACAAGGAGATAGGTCCGGAAACAGACTGACCAAAGACAATATCTAAAAAAGGAAAACCAAAATCTAATAAGCTAGAAGTGGCCTTCTGGGTGCATCGATTCCTCTTCATCGCTCCCATGACTGGTCCAAAGAGGCTCCCTACTTGCTTCATTATTCTAGAGGCCTCATTTTGGGGAGGGACAATCTCCTTCTAGGGTTGCTCCTCTTCATCTTGACCAAAATGGGATGATGGATAGATCTAGGAGGAGACTCATAATCTGGGCCTTTCCCCTTCTGGGTTGGGCGCTGCTCCAATTGGTTTACCTAGAACTTAATGCCATGCTAGGATCTACAAAAAAGTTCAAATTCCCCTCCAATATCTGAATCACTTGGAGTATCTCTGAATTCTAAAGTCATGTCTTGTTAATAGCCCGAGCCAACAAAGCTTTGGTCATCCAATACGCTTCAACCATTTTGCAATTTCTAGTATCTTTGGTCCGGGGGTTACCAGGTTCAACCACCCACTTGGTCAATTCTTTGATGATATCCTCCTCCATGGTTATCCTTCTCCTAGAGAGAACTCGATCTTTAATGGTGTTTGCTTCCTGAATTTCTTCCATCTCACAGTTGACCCAGAAACACTCCTTCGTTGCACGAGCTTCATTTTCCGCTTTGGAGAGGAGGCCTTGGCCCCTAGACATTGATGCTTCATTGTCATGGTGACCTATCTAACCTCTCTTAGACTTATTGATCCATCAACGAGCCATACTTACCCTCTAGTTAATCCTATAATCTAGGTGGAAATTGGTGGCCACCCACCTATTCCAACTGGATCCTCTTATCTGTTTTTAGTTCAACACATTCTTTTGTACTTATTTTTAATTGTGGATTCTACACTTCTGGGGTTGTCTGAGTCCCTACACATATTCTAGGTGGATACTAGTGGCCTCTCACTGAATCCAACTGGCTTATTTTGTATGTTTTCATGTCAACACATCTTGTTGTACTTTCAGGGCCATTTTGGAGCCCTAAACAATGTTTTTTTAGCTCGCCACAGTCAAACTGTAGACAAAGTTAGAGTTTGATGGCGTAATGTGTATTTCTCTGAAATACCTTTCCAACGAGATATCATGTGCCTAAAACGGAGGTCGTATGCAAAAGTTACGACCCCGAGAAGTTGAGGTACCAACTTACCCATAGGGGCCCACATGACTTTTGGCGTTTCACCTCCTAGGGTTAGGTTTTTAGATGTCTAGGGTTTTGGAATTCATGAGTAATATCAAAAAGGTCTTTGGAGCCTCATTGTAATCATTCTTCTCAGACGAATGTGCGTAGCAACCACATCTCTTCTCATAGATAGCTACCACCATTCGAGCAAGTATTTCAGTTATGTAGTTTTATAGTTTCAGCCTATTTCATTTATTCAATACAAGATATTGTTCACTGGATATGTGTGTTGTTCCTCATATCTCTGTGTTAATTGTATTTAGTATGTTAATCATTTCGTTCTACTCCTAAATACGGATTAGTGTTATCGGAGCGGTCTACTCTTCATTTATTTTTCTTCGTGCATGTCCCTGACAAGATCTGGGTACAAGAAGTTGGGACTCGAACCAATCGAGTTGTTGCAAGATCGGTCGCACCGAACCCAACAATAACCCATGGGATACGAAAATAAAGATGATGGAGCAGGAGACCCTTTTAAAATGTTTCTCAAGTAATCCCTTGCATGACAAAGGAACAAAATGATGGACAACTTTGCGCAGATCCTTCGACAGCTCCCCACAGGAGAAGCATCTTCATCAAGCGGCCATGCAACCCCCTTCAAGGTACATGTAAATTTTGATATTCTATTATTTGAAGGACCGATAGATGCAGATGTTGTAGATAAATGGTTGAGTCTGCTCGAAGGGTATTTTTCGGTCCACAATTTTTTCGATAGGGAAAAGATTACTTTTGCACTCCTCAAGGTCATCCCTCATGTTAAGGACTGGTGGGAAACTTACTCTGAACAAAGGGCCATAGAGGAATATACAATATTTGTGGTTTCCCCTACATGGGATTCCTTTCAGGATGACATTAAAGAACAATACTACCATGTTGGAAGCTACGAGGACCAATACACCAGATGGACCATCCTGCATCAAGAAAGGGACCAAACAGTACCATATTTCACCAATATTATCCATAACCTATGCACCAAATTGTGTATCAAAGACTTTAAGCAACATCTGGTGCTCAAATACCATGGTTGTTTGCATAGATACATTCAAATAGAAATGGAGTTTTTGGACATCACCTCATTGGGTACAGCTTATAGATATGCTATCAAGATCGAACATAAATTTAAGTAGAAGAGGCGAGAGTTTGAATCTGCAAACTCCTCACAGCTGAAGCAGGGAAAAGGCCACCCCAACCCACACAAAAAGGGACAGAGCAGAGATGGCCACTCTCAGGACAACCAGTCCAAGCCGCAACACAAGAAGGGTAATGAGAAGACGAAGAAGGACATAGGAAAATGGTGTGAGTACCATAAAATCCCTTGACACAACACTGAAGAATGTTTCCCCAAGAAGACACTCAAGGTCGAGATGAAGGCTTCTGAGTTAGAGGCCGATTTTGATTATGAATCAAATCTCGAAGGAGGGAAGTAGATTATTGATGATGAACCCAATGCCATTGTCGCTACCACCAAAGTTCAGCCAAGTGAACTAGAAAAACCAGAGGAAGGGGAACACCTCTTTCACTCACAAATGTGCGTAAAGGGGGCTCCACTTCATTTCATTGTCGATAGTGGCAGTCAGAGGAACCTAATTTCAGCAGAGGTCGTCAAGCAGCTAGACCTACCAATGAAACTGCACTCGCAACCCAACACCATTGGTTGGCTTCAACAAGGAAGAGATCTCCATGTCAACCAACAATGTCATCTTCCCTACGACATCAATCCTTTCAAAGATGAGGTATTGTGTGATATTTCTTCCCTTGAATTTTGTGATGTTGTTTTAGGAAAACCATATTTGTGGAAGCGCATTGTTGTGTATGAGTCTAGACCCCACAGTGTTATTATTACTTTGGGTAGAAAATTGTACAGGATACCAGAGGTAGTGTCACCTACCGCTATTTCTTTAATCTTTGCTAAGCAATGCAGTAAGGTCATTTCACAGACTGGGAAGTTCGTCTTCTTTGTGATCCGTGCTCACAGTAAGAACATTGTCACCACTACATCTGTGGCCTCTACACAGAGCCTCTCTTTGTAGTAGAAGCAAGTGGACAAGATCGTCGAAGAATACAAAGACATTTTTTTCTCACCCACCGGGGTACCGATGCACTGCCAATTCAAGCATCCAATTGATCTGAACCCTGGTGCACCCCTACCTAATGGACTAGTCTATCATTGCTCGCTAATGGAAAATGACGAAATCAAGCATCATATCCAAGAGCTTCTTCAAAAGGGGCACATCAGACTCAACTCCTCCCCTTGCAGAAGCCTAATTGTACTGGTGCAGAAGAAGGATGGGACTTGGTGACTCTGCATTGATTATAGAGCCTTAAACAAAATCACAGTCAGGAACTGGTACCCAATTCCCAGGATTGATGACCATCATGAAAAACTCAAGGGGCAAATGTTATTCAACAAGATTGAACTAAATTTTGGCTACCACTAGGTTCCCATCGAACCAGTTGATGTATGGAAGACAACATTCAAATCTAAAGAAGGTCTCTTCAAATGGTTGGTCATGCCCTTTGGCTTAACCAATGCACCAACCACTTTCATGGGGTTGATGGATGATGTATTAATACCCTTCACCAACTCTTTTGTGGTGTTATATTTGGATGACATCCTCATATTCAACAGAACTTGGGAGGAGCACATATGACATATTCAATAGGTTTTGAGCACTCTGCGGTAGCACAAGCAATATGTGAACTTGGAAAAATGCTCTTTTGGCATGAACATGACCCAATACTTGGGCTACATTGTTGATGAGAATGGGGTACATGTTGATCCAACTAAGATCGAAGTCATCCGTGACTGTCCAACACCGACCACACTAACCGAGATTCGAAGCTTCTTGGGACTGACCAACTTCTACCGATGGTTCGTGTTGGGATTCTCCCATATAGCATGGGCCCTCAACTAGGTGACCAAGGGAGGTGGCAAGTAAAATTCCATGTGGGGGAAGGAAACAAAATTAGAATTCGATGATCTGAATCATTTCTTGTGCTCGGTTCCAACACTCTCCTTTCCCGATCTGCAACAATCGTTCAAGATTGAGACTGATGCATCTGACTATGTTGCAGGCACAGTTGTTACTCAACACAGTCATCTAGTGGCATACCATAGTGAGACACTCTCAGATACTGTCCAGAAATACCCCACCTATGACAAAGAAATGTATTCCATTGTACAAGCATGTCTTCAATGGAAACATTACGTTCTAGGAAAAGAGACGATCATCCACACTGATCACAAGCCTTTGTAGTTCATATAGACATAGGGGAAATTGTAGAACGACCGCCATCATAAGTGGTCCACCTTCCTACAAAAATTCCATCTCAACATCAAGTATAAGACAGGGATCTCAAATTGTGTCATTGACTGCCTCAGTCGACCTCTTGTGGCTGCACTCACCACTGTGATCCATTCCTGTGGACATGAGGCCTCTGAGTGGCCCCAAACTTATCAGCAAGATCCATACTTCACCACCCCCTATCAACTCTTGGGTACAAGCAAGACTGAAACCGACTTTCACAGTCAGTACAAACTATTAAGCAACCTGGGATATCTCTTTGTTCATACAAGCGAGCGTGCAAAGATGATTTGGGAAGCCCACTACAGCTGGGTGGAAGGACATTTTTGTGTGGAGAAAACTGTGGTCATTCTTTAGAAACATTTTTATTGGCCAAAAATTCGATAGGAAGTCAACAAGTATATCAGATCTTGCACTTATTGTGTCATTTCCAATCCATCCATGAAGAAGCAAGGCTTATAAACCCCTCTTCCTACTCCCGATAAGCATTGGGAATCCATCTCAATGGATTACATTTATGGCCTTCCATCCACCAAGCAAGGAAATGACTGCGTATTTGTGGTCGTTGATCTGTTTTTGAAGATGACCATCCTCATAGCCTGCAAGAAGAATATCACAGTGGAAGATATTGCCAAGCTCTTCTTCGAAGGAGTGTGGGTCCATTTTGGGATACCACAGACCATCATCTTTGACCGGGACAACATGTTCCTCATCACATTTTGTTCAAGTCTCTAGTCACTGTTGGACACCAAGATCACTAAATCCATTACTTTCCACCTCCAAATAGACGACCAAACAGAGGTCGTCAATCAGATGATTGGTGCATCTTGCGCATGTACAACTCTAAGAATCCACGTACATGGGATGAGAGTCTCCCCTATGTTCAACATAGTTACAACATGGCTCTCCATAGCTCCACCGGCCATAGCCCATTTCAGGTGGGGCTGCGATTACAACCCTTGGGTCCCATTGATGTTGCAATACCTCTTGCCACCACACAGACAGACTCTTCCCATGTTTAGTCTGAGACTGACAAAGTCACCAGATTCATTGAGAAGATTCAACACATCCACCAATAGGTCTTGGAGATTTTTCAGAAATCCAATGCTAAGTACAAGGAACACCATGATCAACATAGGGTATCGCACCAATTTAAGGTTGGAGACAAAGTCTGGTTACATTTGCAGAAGGAGTGTCTTACAAGGCCCCATCGAAAGCTCCACCCACTTTGCTATGGGCCTTACACTATCACCAAGACTATGGGTAGCAATGATTTTGAGCTTAACACTCCACCCTTCCTTGGTCTGCACCCAATGTTCAATGTGGACCTCCTTCGGCCATATTTTCCACCATTATTGGGCACCTTCGAGATCGTAGAAAAATTGACACCAATAGAGCTCAACCTTGACTACATGGAAAAATCATCCCAGATAGTGGACACACAGGTCAAGGGCACTCGCCAACAAAGGATCACACTTTATTGGGTTGTTAAGGCACGATAACTCCTACACCAAGGCAAGTGGCTCACCCGGGGCAAAATCTAGTAGAAGTTTCATCACCTGATGGGGGAACTTAATGCAATGGAGACCATTTCTTCCTAAGGGGGGACGATTCATCTAGGTGGATATTGGTGGCCACCCACCTATTCCAACTAGCTCCTCTTGTCCATTTTTAGTTCAACACGTTCTTTTGTACTTCTTTGTAATTGTGGGTTCTACACTTCTGGGGTTGTTTGAGGCCCTACACATATTCTAGGTGGAAATTGGTGGCCTCTCACCTAATCCAACTGTATTATTTTGTATGTTTTCATGTCAGCACATCTTGTTGTACTTCCAAGGCCATTTTGGATCCCTAAACAATGTTTTTTTGGTTTGCAATAGTAAAAATATAGATGGAGTTATATTTTGACAATGTAATGTGTATTTCTCTGAAAGAACTTTCCAACGGGCTATCATGTGCCTAAAATGGAGGTGGTATGAAAAGGTTACGACCCTGGGAAGTTGAGGTACCAACTTACCCATGGGGGGCCACATGACTTTTGGCGTTTCACCTCCTAGGGTTAGGTTTTTGGATGTCTAGGGTTTTGGAATTCATGAGTAATATCAAAAATGTCTCTAGAGCCTCATTGTAATCATTATGCTCAAACAGATGCGCGTAGTAGCCACATCTTTTCTCAGAGATAGCTACCACCATTTGAGAAAGTGTTTCAGTTCTGGATTTTTACAGTTTCAACCTATTTCATTTATTCAATAGAAGATATTGTTCAATGGATATCTATGTTGTTCTTCATATCTCTATGTTTATTGTATTCAATATGTTAATCAGTTCGTTCCACTCTTAAATCTAGATCATCCTAATATTCATATTGTGAGTCAACCAAAGGAGAGATGGGGAGTTACAATATAATCTCAATGTGGTGAGCCTACACCTTCCTTATTCAGTTTTCAGATTGAAATCCTCATCATTGAGGTTGTTGGCATGATACTCATAGAACAAATTATGGCCTCTATGTTACTTCTCACCGAATTCAATAATGGTGAGGAGGGTGATGAGACCTCTTACCTTCACCCTCGATCCATCAATATTGCTTGCAAATTGCATCTGTTCTTTCCATTGATGAAAAAATTTCCCTTTCGATCTAGATTTTCTCGTTCGAGCTTCTTTCGCACACTTCATCATAGTAACTTCAACTGCGATCCGTCAGGTCCTCGACCAACCTATCTCTATTAACATTGTCGTTAGCCTTAAAATCTTCTTCATTTTCACACATGTTTCCATATTGTCGCATGTCCTCTCTTTCTTAGACAGGATGCAGACCTTCTTCATGGAGGGTTGTCCTTTCCTCCTTTGTACCTTCCATCACAGATCTAGGACACCTGTCATCCTTACTTGCTTCAAGTTGTAGGCCTTGATCCCAAGTGTCCCGTCCAATATGCTTGACTGCCTCCCTTCAAGCTCTCATGTTGGCATGGCAGTTGCATTGGACCAACTAGTCCATCCTACCTGGCAGTGGGTCCCCTGGATGCCAAGTTTGAGACTTCTCATGCATCGTGACACCTAGTTTGACCGTGCAATAATCCACCATGTTTGTCTTCCTTCTGATCTGCTAGGGGATTATGGCTGCTAAGAAAGTGACCATATCCCCTAGAGATGAAAGTCCATAACTCAGACACCAATTCTGAGAAATCTTCTTTGTGTTAACCCTGTTCAAGCATTGTTTCATAGCTTTGATAACTATTTGGGAGTCCCCTCAACCTCTAGAGATAAAATCCCCTCCTCTATAGTTATTTCTATGCCTCTCCTGAGTCTTTCCAACTATGTTGCATTGTTTGAAGTTATTCCCAGGTTGGTTGCATAGAGTAGGAGGGTTTCCCCTTTATGGTTCTTGAAGATCCCTCTTGCCCCAGTCAGGCCTGAATTTCCTTTGGAATCTCTGTCGAAATTTAACTTAATGAAGCCTTCCTAGGGAGGAGTCCAGTGGTGTCGAGTACGAGCTTTCCCCACCTTCACTTCTAGGGGGTTCTTATTGAGGCAAGCCCTCATATTCCAACTTTTGAAGATGTCTACTTTGAAGGCTTCCACCTGAAGATCTTGGGTTGACCATTGAATTGCACCAATGGATTCTTGCATATTTTTGGTTATAATCTCCCAGACTTGATTTCTGGGAAGGGATTTATATTTGAAGATTCTTCAATTTATTTCTTTCCACACATTCCACACGAGGATGCTTGGGAAGATCTCCCATGATATGTTGATGAGGGAATTGTTAAAAGGGTTGTCGGTCCAAAATTCGGTTGTTTCTATAACATTATCTTTCTTCAAGTGTGAATCTTTAGAAGTTAGTGGCTCCTTGGTCCCATAGCTACATCGTGAATTTACAGTTTCCCAATAAATGATCGAGAGTTTCTTTGGTTTCATGGAAAAGGTTACATCTCGATGGACCAACAAACCCTTTTCGATGGAGATGGTCCCAAGTTAAGATCCTTTTGTTTTCTACCATCCATAGGAAAGTTGATATTTTCAGCCAAGGGGAATTGGACCATATTTTCCTCTAGATAACTCTATTTCGAATGATTCGTGAGTCCTTCAAGGAATGGTAGGCAAATTTAACTCGAAATTATCCATCACCTTGAAGGCCCCAACAAATTATGTCTTCCCCTTCTCTACTCTCCACCTGACGATCTTTAAGAATTTTGAAGACCAAATTATTTGTCTCCTCTATCTAATGGGTTCTCCATTCTTCTAAAGGTTTCCACGATCAAAAGAAATAGTTATCACTGGGTTGAGAGGTGCACCAGTAATGGTGCAACCTATTCCACCCTGCATGATCAAGGGTGGATATTAGGTCTAGAAACTTATTGTCTTCCCCTAAGATGGGAAGTTGTTCCCACACACCATCCCAGAAGAGAGCCCAATTCCCATTATGGACTTCCCAGAAGCACTGAGATTGAATCCAATGGCAATTTTTCTAGACGTTGTTCCAAATCAAAGAACCAGGTATGAGTCCATCTGCTCGAATTAAATTCTACAGTGGGATATTGGGGGCATACTTATTCCTCCATAGTTTGGCTCATAGGGCTAAGGAATATTTGATCCACTACCACCAGGTTTT
>JZKD02S0952236.1:220868-244110 GCA_000966675.3 Picea glauca
GTTTTCAACTTGCATACCATCTCCTTCTTTCCCTTCACAACAAAGCCTTATGGCTTCTTCATATAGATTTCTTCTTCCATATCCCCATGTAGGAATGTTGTCTTCGCATCCATCTGTTCTACTTCAAAATCAAATGCAGCAGCAAAAAATAACACAAATATTATAGAAGTTAACTTGGCAACAGGAGAAAAAATCTCACCAAAATCAATTCCCTCAACCTCGGAATAACCCTTTGCTACTAACCGAGCTTTGTATTTCTCCACTTTTCCTTCTGCATTTAGCTTATTTTTAAATACCCATTTGCTTCCAATGGGATTTCTTCCATTTAACAACTCCACTAGATCCGAAGCAACATTCTCATCCAAGGTTTCCATTTCTTCATCCATGGAATTTTTCCAAAGTTTTCCATCCTCTGAATCCACTGCCTCCCTGACAGTTCTAGGATCATCATCAATAATAGACAAAACAAAATTTAAACAAAAATCAAATGGAGTATACCTTTCTGGTAGCCTTCTTTCTCGAACCGATCTCCTCAATAATGGAGTATGAGGATCTTCTTATTTTGATTCATGTTCTTCTGTAGAGTCTGATTCATCATCCTTTAAATCAAACTCTATTTTCTTTGTTTCTTCCTTACCTGGTAGGACTTCCTGTTTAACAACATCCTTCATTTCTCTAAATACCACATCTCGGCTATACACAAAAATCTTAGTTTATGGGTTCCAAATCTTATAACCTTTGAGACCATATTTATACCCAATAAAGATACACTTTTCAACCTTCTTATGTAGCTTTCTCGTGTTTTCCTTTGGAACATGAACATAGGATTCACAACCAAATACCTTGAGATGTGTGAGATAAGACTTCTTACCAGTCCATACCTCTTGTGGAGTCTTGTCATCTAGCACTGATGAGGGTGATATGTTGACCAAGTAACATGTAGTACCCACTACCTCTTCCCATAATTCTTTCCCTAAATCGATACCACTGAGTATGCACCTTTCTTTTTCCATCAACATCATGTTCATCCTTTCTACAACTCCATTTGACTTAGGTGTATATGGAGTAGTATTCTTCCTTTCTATATCTCACTTCATACATAATGCTTCAAATTCATTCTGTCATAACTCTCAGCCATTATCTGTCATCAACACCTTAATTATTTTCTTTGTTTGATTCTCAACAAGAGCCTTAAACTCTTTAAACCTGTCAAAGACTTTAGATTTATTCCCGAGGAAAATATCCAAGTATTCCTCAAGAAGTCATCTATAAATGAGACATAGTACACATATTTTCCCAATGATGGAATTGACACAGGTCCAAACACATTATTGTGAACTAGATGTAAAAGTCATTCTACCCTCGTTGCACTAGAGGGGAATATTACTCGATGCACTAGAGGGGAATATTACACATTATTGTGAACTAGATGTAAAAGTCATTCTACCCTCGTTTCACTAGAGGGGAATATTACTCGATTCTTCTTCCCATATACAAAATGTTCAAAGAAATAAAAATCCAAAGAGAAATTAGACATACCTTCAACCATACCTTTACCATGTAGTAGTCAAAGACCCTTCTCTCTGATATGCCCCAGTCTTTGATGCCACATCATAATGTTTTCTCCAGAGACTATAGGAGTTCTTTCTTATTCAACTCCAATATCAAGAACAATGGGACTATTACACCCATCACTAATAATGCTTCCTTGTAGCTTATACAAAGTTCCAAACCGAACTCCCTTCAACAACACCGTTGCTCCTCGAACCATCCTGCATGTTTCCTTTTCAAATATTGTTTTTACGTCTGCATCGTCCATTTTTATTACAAAAATGAAAATTTTGGCCAATCATGGAATGTGAAGAACACCAGGTAGTGTTCTAATCCTTCCATCTATGATCCTCAACTTGAATTTTCCTCAACCTATGATTCTGGTTGTCGAGTCATCACCTAGGAAAACATTACCTCCACCATACCTTTCATATTCAGAGAACCACTCCCCATGGGGAGTCATATGAAAGGATGCACCTGAGTCAACCAACCATGCCTCATGATATGCTTGTGTTCTTGAAGAAGCCAAGTACACATCCCCTCCTTCTTCCTTGGATGTTTTTTCTTCTATAGAAGGAGATTCTTCAAATCCATTATTTTTCTCAACTTTGGATCTAAACTACTTCTTGTAGTTCCCTTCTTTTCCACATCTCTAGCATACCTTTACAAACTTTTTGAGAGACTTAGATCTTCCCTTATACTTAGATATCCCACTTGAGGACTTAGATATATTTATTTCCTGGGAGCGTACTCTTGCAAATAATGCATCTGTGATCTATCCTTCCATGTTCTTCTGTCTCATCTCCTCTGACAACAAGGATGAGAGCACTTCATAAAACTTCAAGGAAATTGTATTATTACCTATGACCACAACTGGACTATCCCACGAGTCTGGTAAAGAGCACAGTAAACTAATACACTTATCTTCATCTAGAATTTTAATCTCAACAGATACTAACTGAATTACCACAATATTGAAGGCATTCAAATGCTTTGCCACTAAGTCTCCATTTATCATCCTTAGGTTATACAACTTATTTCTCAGGAACAATTTATTTCCCATAAATATTTGGCTATAGCTTCCTCTGACACATTTAGTAATACTGAATTTGAGAGACATAGTTGGATTGTGCTCTTCACCTCCCAATCCAACTTTTTTCAGTCATCTACTGAAGTTCCTGTAGGTGCACTACCTGGATCCACCATGATCCACTAATCTCTGTCCACCAACAGATCTTCCATCTTGAACTTCCACAACTCAAAAATTTTCCCATTAATCTTCTCAATCTCCATTTTTGAACTGCTTTCCATTTATTTTCACATGAAAAATCAATACCACAAATGTTCCAGTGTAACAAATCTTATCACAATCCCAAGCCAAACCCTTGACCACAAATGCGTCTCCCTAAATGTTGGACAACTGAGAGGGGGGGATGAATCAATTGTTACTGTGTTTAAACAAGTTATGCCATTTTTAAAATCATTACAGAACACTCAATGATGATCACAATAATTCAGGGAAGTAAGCAATAGAGTATTCAACATCAATCACACACATGAAGTATATAGAAACAAATATTCCCTAGGAAACCCATAAATGGAGAAAACCTCTTCTTCTTCATATGATAAGTAGTCTTTATTTTCTGTACATTATCATTCTTATGAGCACCAACTCTTTGTGAGGCTACCACCTCTGTTTTACAATATGCAACTTGCTGAGAGCACCAACTCTCCGGTTTCTCTAGCACCCACTAGAAGGAAGCACCAACTCCCTGAGTGTTCCAACACCAACTGGATGGAAGCACCAACTTCTAGTCACACAGGCACCAACCTGTATAACAGAGAACAATGGTTCTCCCTTGCACCACCCTACCACCCTAGTTTTTTTGGCTGCAACCATATGGAAGCTATAACTCCCTGTGTTCAAGAACCCACTTGAAACTCTGAGGACAACATTCCTCTCTAGAACCTCCCTACCACCCTGAGATATAAAACTTTGTTACAAAAATTTATTACTGTGATATAATATTTCTCAAATGGCTTACCAGTCTTATCACTGTTCTGTTATACTTCTCTTCTCTGCCTGCATCAATGTATTCCTCCTTGCATCATCTTGTGTTTTCTGTTCTTCTTCTCTGTCTCTTCATGCGCACCTCAGCATGATCTTCTATGCACATGAATCACAATTGAATTTTGTTCCATTCTCTTCTTTGTCCTGCATATATTTATCATGCCAAGTCCTCTTCCAGATCATGCACGCAACTCTTTGTCCTCTCTGGAAGTTACAGTCTTCGACACTTTTCCATCTGTCAATTGTCTCTATGATGAGTCTTCATTTCATTGGCAGTTATCTCAAGACTCTTCAGCTCCTCTGGTGATCACCTTGAAGCTCTTTGAGTTCTCTAGCAGATACCTCAGTCTGTTCGTCATCAGTGGCATTATCCTGATATTCTTTGGCTTCTCTAGTAGTACGACCCTTCGTCTTCTTTGTTACACTTGAGCTTCTCTAAAAGTTATAGGATTTCTTCTCAAAGAAGCTCCTTGTGAAATTCACCTGCGTGAAATAGCACCGGGTGCAAGTTCCTCTTCATATGTCCACAGGTTGTGACCACATTCTAACCAAAAAGGCGCTACGCAACTTTGCATTTCACGATCTTGTGAGTTAGCTCTCCTCCATTATTCGAAGTCCGAGCTCCTCAACTCCAAACTTCGTCATGCCAGATCAACAACCCATGACATTCCTCGATAGATGGTCCATATCTCTTCTTCGCACTTCGAGATTTCGTGACTCGCGATGTTGGAGGTTCTGCTGTGAGTCACCCGACTCTTCCAACTCCTGAACCCCGAGTTAGGAGTCTAGCGAGCTCTAGCTCCTTACCCTATTCTCCACTGATGTGACCTCTATCTAGGGCATGGGGCCCAACTTCTGAGCACTACAAGACTTCACGTATTGGATTTCCGCAAGTTAGCTACTTCGGTTTTCCCAACTCTCGATTCTTGATTTCCTGATAACTGCTCATGTCGAATCAACATTCCACAACCCTCCATGATCCAATGGTCCAGGTCAAATTGCAAATTCACACTTCACGACTTCGGCTCTCAGATATTTTCGCCTGGCCTCCTTGCAAATCTTTCGAAGTCCAGATCCTCTAACTTCACTCACATCAGATCAACGGTCCGCAATATCTCATGATCCAATGGTCCAGATTTCCTCTCTTGCATGTGCAGAGTGCTAAGGCTCACACACCTTGGTTTGATCGGATGGATGTTGGTCTTCCAAATCAATGATCCAACGACCACTGTTTCTCTCCCTCCTGAGCTTCCGAATTCCTCCGACTTAGAATATTTTCTAAGTATTCAAAGGATTTGACCTTTGTTCGTCCTACAAGTCTATCTCTTGGATCTCGTCTGCACTTCTAGAAAGCGTTGTCCCTTCTCATATTTCTCGCGAATGTAATGGCAAATCCACTATCTCTTCTGAGATTTTGAATTCGTTCATATTCTCAAATGGTTTTGATCCTTTGGACCTCAAGGGCCTTTCTACTGCACTCCTGACAATCCTGTTCTCGTCCTCCTGAGCTTGTAGGCAACAATTCCTGATGCTATCATCATTGATTTCCTATTTTCCATCATTTCTGCCAATATGCCATCATCATTGTTGTTCTTGCCATTAATGACAAGCAAACTCTTCCTGTAAACATGCCAACAATCTCCCCCTTTGGCATTAATGACAACCTTGAAAGGCTGCACTATTCTTCCTAGACCTCCAACTGTAGTAGACCACACCCTTTTTTTTTCCTCCACCTTTGACATCAATGTCAAAGAGAACCGAGAGTGACTCTGTTCTCCCCCTGATTATATATACTATGAGCACTCTCCCCCTGATCAGATAGATTATTTTAACTTAATAACAGGTTCATGCCCAACTTCTGGGGTAGATACTCAAACTGGGCTTTTGGAAGCGGTTTAGTGAAGATATCAACAATCTGGTCTTTGGATGGAATATAATGAAAAGAAACAACAGTGTTGATTACTTTTTCCCTCAATAAGTGATACTTGATGGGTATATGCTTGGTATTGGAGTGAAATACATGATTCTTTGACACACTAATTGCACTAGTATTATCACATTGAATTGGAATCAGTGCAATATATTTGACCTCCAAGTTTGCAAGTGTCTGAATCATCCACAATACTTGGGTACAACAAGTGGCAGCTGCAATGTATTCAGCTTCTGTAGTTGATAAGGAAATGGAACCTTGCTTCTTGCTCAACCATTATACAAGAGAATATCCTAATAAGAATGCACCTCCACTCGTGCTTTTCCTTTCATCCATGAAGTTAGCCCAATCAACATCTGAATAGAGTGATAATTGAAAATTCTAATTCCTAGGATACCATAGGCCATAGTTCATTGTTCCTTTCAAGTATCTGAATATTCTTTTGACAACTAGAAAATGACTCTGTTTAGGTGCAGATCGATACCTTCCTACCATTCCAGCAGCATGCATTATGTCTAGACGAGATGTTGTGATGTACAATAGGTTGCCTATCATAGACCTATATGAACTCTGATCAACATCAGGTGAGTCATCATCCTTGCTTAACTTGCATCCAATGACCATAGGTGTGCTCATAGGTGTAGAATCTTCCATTTGAAACCTTTTCAACATTTCTCTTAGATATTTCTCCCAAGAAAGAAATATTGCTTCAGACCTCTGAGTAATTTGCAGACCAATAAAAAATGACAGTTCCCCTACCATATACATTTCAAATTCAGACTGCATGGAAGAAGAAAACCATTGTACCAATGAAGCATTATTACTTTCGAATATGATTTCATCTAAATAGACTAACACAATGAGTAAATCATTATCCTTTGTTTTGATATATAGATTGCAGTCAATTGTTCCTCTCTTGAACCCTTGTTCTTGAAGATACTTATCCAATCTATAATACTAGGCATGAGGAGCTTGTTTCAAACCATACAAGACTTTCTTCAGCTTGCAGACAAGTCCAAGATTATCTAACAGTTGGAAAGCCTTTGGTTGTTCCATATAGACTTCTTCTTTTAGATCTCCATTTAGAAAAGATGACTTCACATCCATTTGATAGACTTTAAACTTCTTATGACAAGCATAGGCAAGAAACATTCTAATAGCTTCTAATCTTGCTACGTGCGCAAATTTTTCATCAAAATTCATTCTTTCTATTTGAGCATACCCTTTGTAGATCAATCTAGACTTATTTCTGACAATATTTCCTTGCTCATTCATCTTATTGTTGTAGACCCATTTGGATCCTATTACATTTTTATTTGCTGGCCTGGGAACAAGTTCCCAAGTACCATTCTTTTCAATCTGAACCAGTTCCTCATTCATTGATTTTAACCAATTTACATATTTGATGGATTCGTTAAAGTTCTTGGGTTACACCATGGATATGAAGGCTATATGTGATTGCTCGGTGTCTTTCATTATCCTTCTCTTGGTTTGTACACCTTTTTCTTTCTCACCAATTATCTGACTTGCAGGATGATTCTTTTGAGTAATTCTGGAGGAAGGATTTGATGCTAGTTGTTGTCTTGACTCTTCTTGTCTGGGTGTCTCTTCTTCACTTGATTCATCATCTTCTTGTGACTATGAGATTTGTTGTTCTTAATTTTCATTATTCTCATCATCTTCTTCATATGATTTGGTGCTTATTCTCTGTTGATCTTTTACAAAAGCTGCTTCATCAGTTAGAACATTAATACAATCTACTAATTTATGCATTCTTTTGTTAAAGAATCTGTATCCTTTACTGTTCATTGCATATCCTAAGAAGATACCTTCATCAAATCTATCATCAAATTTTCCCAGATGATCATCATTATTTTTGATGTAGCATTTACTTCCAAATACCTTGAAGTGCTTGATTGATGCAGGTCGACCAAACCACAACTCATATGGATTTTTATCACTGTTCAGCCTTAGATGCGCTTTGTTTAGAATATGAACAGTCGTGTGAACAACCTCCACCTAGAAGGTTTGTGAAATGTCCCTTTCACTCATCAGAACCCTTGCCATCTGTTGAACTGATCTATTTTGGCGTTCTACAACTCCATTTTGTTGAGGAGTACTGGGAATAATATATTCTCTTTTAATTCCATGTCTGTCACATAATTATTTGAATTTCTTGACATAAATTCTCCTCCCCTATATGAGAGAATTACCTTTAACTTCCTTCCTGTATAATTCTCAGCTAATGCCTTAAACGTTTTGAACTTCTCAAATGCATCAAATTTTTCTCTCAGAAAGGAAACCTACGTAAGTCTAGTGAAGTCATCAATGACCATCATAAAGTAACATTCTCCTCTAGTTCCTTCCTTTCACGATGGTCCACACAGATCCATATGAATAATTTGAAGCGGTTTCTCTGAAGATGTGAAACTCTTCGATTTGAATTGAGCAAGAGTCAACTTCCCCATTTGATAGGATTTGCATACAGAGTTATGAGGGTTAGATATTCTTGGAAGACCTTTCACAATACCTTTATTATTTATCTTGACAATATGATCAAAATTCAGGTGTCCAAGCCTTCTGTGCCATAACAAACTTTCATAAAATTTTCCTAAATGACACTCCTCCTTATCTTCCTTTAGAACATATACATTGTTTTGAGTTCTAACCCCTTTTGTAATCATCTCTCCTGTGTTCACTATTTTTATTTTACAATCTTTAGCAGTGAAAGTGACTTCACATCCTCTGTCACACACCTGACTGACACTAAGAATATTATGCTTTAATCCATCAACAAATAATAAATCTTGAGCTTTGCCTCTTCCATTACTTAAGCTTACTAGACCTTTACCTCTAATCTTTCCTGGAGCATCATTTCCAAAAGTCACATTTCCTAATTTACTTTCTTTGAGTGATAGGAACTTACTTTTGTCACCTGTCATATGATTGGAGCATACACTGCCAATATACTAGGTGTTCTTTTGTCTTTGAGCTGAAAACACTAATCCACACTTGTTATCTTCTTTCTTCTTCCAAACATTGACGTTTTCATCTCTCTGATTTGAATCTGGCTTAGAGTTCTTTAGGTGATAGTCTTCAGCTTTATGTTCATAATTATGGCATATGTAGCACTCTGATTCATTGAATAAAGGATCATAACGATTGCTATGATTAATCTGCGTATTTCTCCCAACCATCACATGATTTGCAGTCTGTGGTTGTTTGTTACTTGGTTGTCTCATTCTTTGTTGTGGAAGATATTTTTTCCTTGGGTGTCTTGATTTCTCATGTCTAAATCTTAAGGAACAATTTACAACTTTGTGGCCAAAGTTAGAATAGTAAAAATAATATCCATAGAAAAAATCTTTGTACCTGGAAAATGGCTGTCTTCTTTGAGCATGTCAATTTATTCTATGCTGATGATTTCCTTGAGCAGAGGGTGTATTATTTATTTGTTCTACAGATTCATTTCTGGTACCTTTTTCTTCACTCCTCCTTGGCGACTGATTATCTTCCTTTGTTTCTGCAGGTTTGTTGTTGTCAATGGTTGTAGATTTGACAAAATTGATGGATTCTTTATTTCTTGGCCGACCTCTACTTGATCCCTCTTCATAACCCAAGCCAGTTTTCAACTTTGGATTCCTTTGATGATTCAGAATGGTGGCTAATCCTTCTGAGGATTTAATACTTGTCAGTTTATGATGATATAAGGCCTGGAATTTCTCTAGATCTTTTCTGACAGACACTACTTCAGCTTCCAATTTTTCACATTTTGTTTTGGCTTTCATAAATTGTTGTTTGAGGATGTCTTCAATCTTCGTAGCTTCTTCTAACTTAAAATTCAACAGAACAATTTATTCAAATGGTTCATTTCATGTCTTCTCATACCCGAGCATTAACTGTTTTTCTTTTCTACAAATCTATCAATCTCTTCCATGGAACTGACAAGTTCTCCTTCAAGATATACTACTGCTTCATAATCAGTGAAATCACTTCTTGTATCTTCAGTGTTTTGGTCTTATAAATCTATTAGAATGAGATCATTTATTTTACTTTCAATAGAAGAATCACTATTTTCATCATCTGAAGGATCGTCATCATTGTTTACATAAAGGATTTTCTTCTTAAAATTATTCTCTTTATAGACCTTTTGTGTTTGTGCTTCTCTTCATCATCATATGTCTGATCCTTTCTTTTCTAAGGACACTTATTTTGAAAATGACCTATCTTATCACAATTGAAACATTTGAAGGGAAACTTAACTTTGTATTTGCCCGATCCTTTCATCAGTCTTCTCACAAAATTTGCTTCAATCTCATCTATATCAGAGTCTATGTTTTTCTCTGATTTAAAGGATGCCTCTCTTGTAGTGGATTTACCTTTGTTGATTCTCATTTCATAAGAAGTTAGGGTTCCAAGAAGTTGATCTAGTGTCATCGTTTTGAGATCAGTTATTTCCTCTATAGCAGAGATATTTGAGTTAAATCTATTAGGAAGAGATATTAATATTTTMTGGACTAGAAAAGATTCATCTATCGTTTCACCTAGACCTTTCATAGTGTTGACAAGTTCTTCTATATGTAAGAAGTACTTACCGATAGTTTCATCTTCATCCATATTTAACTTCTYGAATTTCAGTCTATGAGTCTGAAGTTTTGCGTCTTTCACCTTTTCATTACCTTGATAACTACTTATCATCTTGTCCCACATAAATTTCRCTGAATCATAGTGCATGACTTTGACAAACTCGGCTTCTGCAAGCCCACTCAGAATAGAATTCATAGCCTTAGCGTTGAAGYTGAATTCCATCTTGTCATCCTTAGAAGCTAGTACAACTAGCTTTACATAACTAGTCTCTACCACATCCCAGACATCTACACCTAAAGCCATTATGTAGGTTCTCATCCTAACTTTCTAGAAGGGAAAGTTTGTTCCATTAAACAGGGGGGCCTTATTGGTTGAATTTCCTTCATGGCTAGTCATTTTTAAGCTTATGGATCTACCTTTGATCAAAGTCATCGACTTTGAAACCACTTGTTGGACAACTGAGAGGGGGGGGGGTGAATCAGTTGTTACTGTGCTTAAACAAGTTATGCCAATTTTAAACTCATTACAGAACACTCAATGATGATCACAATAATTCAGGGAAGTAAGAAATAGAGTATTCAACATCAATCACACACATGAAGTATACATAGACAGATATTCCCGAGGAAACCCATAAAGGGAGAAAACCTCTTCTTCTTCATATGATAAGTAGTATTTATTTTCTGTACATTATAATTCTTATGAGCGCCAACTCTTTGTGAGGCTACCACCTTTGTTTTACAAGATGCAACTTGTTGAGAGCACCAACTCTTTGGTTTCTCTAGCACCCACGAGAAGAAAGCACCAACTCCCTAAGTGTTCCAACACCAACTTTATGGAAGCACCAAATTCCAGTCACACAGGCACCAACCTGTATAACAGAGAACAATGGTTCTCCCTTGCACCACCCTACCATCATGGTTTTTCTGGATGCAACCAGATGGAATATACAACTCCCTCTATTCAAGAACCCACTTGAAACTCTGAGGACAACAGTCCTACCTAGCCCCTCCCTACCACTTTGATAAATAAAACTTTGTTACAAAAATTTATTACAATGATACAATATTTTTCAAATGGCTTAGCAGTCTCATCACTATTCTTCTATATTTCTCTTCTCTGCATGCATCAGTGTATTCCTCCTCGCATCACTTTCTGTTCTTCTTCTCTGTCTCTTCATGTGCACCTTATCATTCTCTTCTATGCACATGAATCACAATTGAAGACCACAAAATTATCTTCTCTATTTTGCGTATATTTATCATGCCAAGTCCTCTTCCAGATCATGCACGCAACTCTTCGTCCTTTGTGGCAGTTACAGTCTTAGAAAATTTTCCATCTGTCAATTGTCTCTATGATGATTCATCATTCCATTGGAAGTTATCTTGAGACTCTTTAGCTCCTCTGGTGATCACCCTGAAGCTCTTCTAATTCTCTGGCAGATACCTCAGTCTATTCGTCATCAGTGGCATTATCCTGATATTCTTTGGCTTCTCTGGAAGTGCAACCCTTCATCTTCTCTCTTTCACTTGAGCTTCTCTAAAAGTTATAGGAGGTATTCTCTAAGAATCTCCTTGTGAACTTCACCTGTGCAAAATAACATTGGGTTCAAGTTCCTCTTCATATGTCCATAGGATGTGACCACATGCTAACCAAAAAGGCGCTACACGAATTCATGTTTTGCGATCTTGTGAGTTATCTCTCCTCCATTCTTTGAAGTCCGAGCTCCCGAACTCTGAACTTCATCATGCCAGATCAATGGCCCATGACGTTCCTCGATCGACGGTCCATATATCTTCTTCACACTTTGATATTTCGCGACTCACGATTTCGGAGGTTCTACTGTGAGTCACTCAACTCTTCCAACTTCCGAAACCCGAGTTAGGAGTCTAGCGAGCATAGATCCTTTCCCTATTCTCCACCGATGTGATCTCCAGCTAGGGCCTGGGGCCCATCTTCCGAGCGCTATGGGACTTAGCGTATATTATTTCTGCGAGTTAGTTACCTCGATTTTAGCAACTCCCAATTCTCAATTTTCTGATATTCATTCATGTCAGATCGACGGTCCACAACCCTCCATGATCGAATGGTCCAAATCAAATCTTGAATTCACACTTCGCGACTTCATCACTCAAATATTTTTGCCTAGCTTCCTTGCAAATATTCCAAAGTTCCAATCCTCAAACTTCTCTTGCGTCAGATCAACGGTCCACAATCTCCCATGATCCAACGGTTCATATTTCCTCTCTTGTGTGTGCAGAGTGCTAAGTCTTGTTTACCTTGGTTTGATCGGATGGATGTTGGTGTTCTGAATCGATGATCCAATGACCACTGTCACTCTCCCTCATGAGCTTCTGACTTCCTCCGTCTTAGAAGATTTTATAAGTATTCAAAGGCTTTGACCTTTTTTCCTCCTACAAGTCTGTCTCTTAGACCTCATCTGCACTTCTGGAAAGCGTTGTCCCTTCTGAGCTTTCTCGCCAATGTAATGGTAAATCCGCTATCTATTCTAAGATTTTGACTTCATTTAGATTCTCAAAGGGTTTCGATCCTTTGGACCTCAAGGGACTTTCTACTGCACTCCTGACGGTCTTGTTCTCATCCTCCTGATCTGGTAGGCAACAATTCCCGATGCTATCATCACTGCTTTATCGTTTTCCATCATTGCTGCCAATATGCCATCGTCGTTGTTGTTCTTTCCATCAATGACAAGCACACTCTTCTTGTAAACATGCCAACAATGAAGCCAAAAAAGATATGATACCAAATGTAGATTTTAACCTTGTACAATATTTACTGCAAATAGATTTACAGTAAAAGAACATAAACTATACAATGGAAAATACACACATTACACAGATATTTTTTCCCCTGGAAGCCCAAACCGGGAAAACTAGCATATTCTATATTCATTCATAGTGCTACATTGTTTACAATACAATATACATATAGGATCCAATGAAATCCAAAACCCTAACCCAATGACCTGGATTAGTCAACAACCCTAATTTCTTAACCGAAAATAGAAAACCATTGGCAAAAACCATGAGCCGAAAAAACGCCCAACAATGGACAAGAAAATCGAGGCGACATGAAAAATGAGGCAAAAATGCGACACGTTTCATCTCAAATTCTACAGCGACGCGTCTTAGGATGTTTATTCCATTCCATCTTGCAAGGGAATTAGGTAATGTATTTTGATTACAAGAGAGCTATCACACCAATAATCCTACTCTTTTCGACGAGGTGTTAAAGTAAACCAACTAAAACAATAATTTTTTTTAGTTCTTCTCCAAGTGAAAGGTAAGATGTGATGGTTGATGACTGCTCACATAAGTTTGAACAAGTAGGATCAGATAATGAAAAGGTATGAGAAAAGGGAAACTCGATGGTATTTATGGCTCACTAATGAAATGGAATTACAAAGGGAATTGAACTATAACAACTACCAAGGAAATCCATTGAATCACTTGATGACATTGTCTCGATTGTTTGTCAAACGATGGGGGGAAGTGGATGGGGGAAAAGACACCAAATAATTTGGTTCCAATGTTGAATAAAAGATTGGGATACAAGAACAATAAAACGGTTTTCAATATCCCCAATAGAGTCACTAGAAAATGGATGCGTTATAATCAAAATCCATCCATTAAGACAGATCCCACCTATCTAGAGGTGAAGCTAGTTACAACCTCTTTGATAGCTCGATATGAGGCAATGATTACCTTCACCTTAGATGATCCCACGTCTAAGGCGATGAAAGGGGGAAGAAGGAGAGCTAAGGTACTTGTGAAAAATCCCTCTTAGAACCACCGAACTTGGCTATTTTCCTCCCTTAGCTCCCTAGGTGGACGAAAAGGCCCGATGTTGAATTTTTGTGGACATGGGGGTGAAAATGAGCTTGTTGATTTCTAGACCAACAAACTAATAAAAGTGAATAGTAATCTATTCACTCCCTTCTGACCCTAGGAAAATGTTCTAAAATGATTTCCAGGGTAAAATGAGGTCCAAATCAATTACCTAGTGAATGACTTATGTAAAATTACCGAAATCTAAGAGTCAAAAGGATTTGGAAAAATACAACCATGTAATTTAATATGGTTGTAATTTATGAACAACAAGTTGTTTGGGTCTTGCAACACGTGTATGCAAGACCAAAATTGTCCAAAATTACCTGGAATTGCTCGGAACACGATCCATGGGATTTTAAAAGGGTGAAAAATGAGATTTGAAAATGGAATTCCAACCCTTCAGTAGGATGCTACAACTATGGAAACATATGTAATTGGCTGCAAACTAAATTTTACCAGAGTGTTGGGTAGACCGACGAAAGGTTTAGGACTTTAAACATGTATTAATTATACATTTTAAGTTGATTAATCACATGCGAGGTTACCACATAGTTATGAAGATCTCCCTGATCAGGCTCACACCTATTATCTCACAACTATTTAGCCTAGTATAAAAAGAGTGAGATTTCATACACCATTTAGTCAGAATGATGAGTGCCCCATGCAGTTCAGAGAAGGAGGGGTTAGCCCATTCTCGTTACTAGAGATTTCAAGCTCTTAAATATGCTTGGATGGAAGAAGGATACCCACACATTAGAAGAGGCTCAAGACTCTCCCAAAGGAGTTTAGTTGAGCTTACCCAAGTAGAGTAGTATTCTGATTCAAGCTAATCTAATCGATGTTCTTAACTATGAGATTTTCCAAAAAGACCAATTTGAAACAAAATAGATCACTCAATTGATACCAGATAGAAAAATTCTGAGGGGCCCTTGACAAATTAGTTTTTCTTTCACTCCAACGATAAACCATTTTTCACATGGGATTGGGGTTGCATCGTATGCCTCTACATTGCTTTTTCTATGGTTAGGGAAAACATTCCCTCTTTTCTCTCTCTTATTCTCCAATGGAGACTCCAAGGGAGAGATCCCATCCTTCCTACCCTCATCACTTTATGGGGTACTTGGGTATGGGGAAGAGATTTGTCAACTTTGTATATTAAACTAAAGGAAAGATGGAGGCATTACAACATGAATAGGTGATCTGTATGCTTTTAAGCAACACCATATTAACATTGAATTCTCACATACAATGTCAAGAGTTGATATTAAAAATTATATATCCTTTGCAAATGTGATAGATGTTTCACTTATTATAAATCCTTTACAAATGTGATAGATGTCACACTTTGTGTGCAGATAATAAATTTCATTAAAAGTGACTTGTATTTTTGTAATGGAATTTTTCTTATGGGTTTGGTTTACTTTAAAACAAAGCTAAAATATAATTTTGATTAAGAGTTTTGGTTAACTTTAAAATGACCAAAATCATCAAAAGTTAAAAAAACTTACCTCATAGAAAATTAAGATTTTGAACCACCCTCATTTTAAAATAAAGTTTATTAAAAATAGATAAAATCTCTTATATGCAGATAATCAGAGGATTCATTAGTCTTGGAGTGAGACTTGAAAAACATCACCACTGGTTGATCATTAAGTAATAATAGAGATTCATTAGTCTTGGAGTGAGACATGAAAAACATCACTACTACTTATTGTTGATCATTAAATAATAATAGATTTTATCACCTTCAAAAATAAATAAATAAATTAAAAAATTCTTCAATTAATTGTTACTTGAATAAATGCTTATGGAGAATCAAAGCCAATTGCAAACTGGATGCACTTTAAAATGGAAAAAAAAACAGAAAATCATTTGAATTAAGTACTCAATGTCATGGACAATTCACCCATTAATTGTTTGAATGTACAGTATGCTTCTCGACAATCGAATAATTTTTAAGTGAAAAAGAAATTTACAGAAACGCTAAGAGATGAGATCAACAAANACTCATCAAGATGTACCAACATCATCAACTATACACCTCATGTATGTGTCAACTCAGCAACTACTTGTCTCAACCATGTACCTGACATGTACCTCAACAAAAACCCCACATCAATTTCATCATCCAAATCTGATTTGTAACTCTATAATAGATCTAGTGTATATGATCACATACTTTCAAACCTTCCTTAACTTTAAAAACAAGAGACTAGCATTTTCATCAAACTTTTCTTTAGTCTCACATGACTAGTTTTTGATTAGTTAACAACCCTAATTTGAAATAATCATAACTATGTACCTATAATGAACAAAGATACGAAAATAGTAAACAATGTTCTTCAGTGTGTTTTATGAAATTCCTCTAGGTGTCACTACTTGGAACCAATCAAAAAAGGAGTTATAGCAAAACTGGCATACCTGATTGAATTCTGGATTATTCTAGAGAGAGAACTTGTAGAGCATGCCCAACACAGAATACTTGTTGTATGGATCTGAAAATTTTACAAAGAATACTATAGACTGGAATATAACCAACACATTTGGTCTTACTTAATATGGATATGTTATGAAGAAGTTATGACTTTTTTTACCCGAAACACCTATTTTAGACTAGTTTCAGGAGTAGCCACAAACCCTATTTTCCACAGATTGTAACTCCAAAAATACAATGGCCCACAAGCTAAAATTTGTCCCATGACTACTTGAATATGTTTTCTTAATGGCCTATCAATTTCATGGTTTGAATCATTCTATAAAAAAAGTTATTAAAAAATGGTGAGATGACCTGTAAATAACATACCTTAGAAAGCATCATCAAAATAATTTATCCTCCCTTGCATTTTGGCCTTCTTTACTTCACCTTCTCTCTGAAATTCGTCTTAGATATCCTTTGGTTACCTCAGTCACCTGTATATATTCAATATTCTCAAGTGTGATTAAAATGAGAGACCCTTGCCTCTTATTTATATTTTCATGTAGCTTCCTCAAGGGGTTACCTTTTAATCATCTTAACCCACTTTCCTTATTTTAGAGTTAACCAACTTCTAACCACTTGTTCGATTAGTAATTTATCCATTAAATTTATTATTTAAATAATTTATTTTGTATCCATTTTGACTTATAGTACACTCATCACTTCGATTTACCTCAAGGGGTTACCTTCTAACCATCTTAAACCACTTTCCTTATTTTAGGGCTAACCCACTTCTAACCACTTGTCAACGTGGTAATTTCTCTATTAACTTTATTATTTAAATAATTTATTTTGTATTTGCTTTGAATTATAGTACACTCATCACTTCACTTTATTAGTTACCTTCTAAAAATATCTTAAACCACTTTGACTACTTTGACCTTTGGGGCTTCTAGATGACTCATGAGGGTTCTCCAACTTCACATGGCCATAACTCTCTAACCGTGAGGAGTTATGTGATGTTCCACATACCACTAGAAATGGCATGACATGTACTATTCATATATAATAGTATTACCTTCAAATATATTAAAACTTATACCATTATACATCAAACAAACTTGGGTCCATTACTCAAGCCTTTGTGCTACCAAAATTCGCTACCGGACTTTCTCCAAGGGTTGAAATCAATCACTAAGGGTTGACATCAATCTACAATATCACTCTGTAATGGTTGAAATCAATGACAAATGAAAATTCATACCAATTGTCCATCAACCTAGGCCAATTGTCTGACAATATCCCCCTTTGGCATTGATGGAAACACCAACATTGATGGCAACACTTAGTCATGATAACATTCATTCTTATACTCCTCATAAACGTTTCTATCTCTCCCCCTTTGACATCAATGGAAAAGGGTATCTCCCTTTGTTTTTTCTCCCCCTGACTGAACTCTCCTTGGGATGCACCCCCTGTCGACATGCCTTTGTGCTCTCTCTCCAAGAATTTCTATCATGAATCTGAAAAATCTCCCCCCCTTTGTCATCAATGGAAAATGTATCTTTCCATCGGGGTTTCTCCCCCTAACTGAACTGTCCTTCGGGATACTCCCTCTAACTAAACTCTTCCTAAAACTGATCCCCCAACCTGAGATTTCCTCTTTATGGTGCTTCCTCGCATAAATCTAAGACATATAAGATAAGCATTCAAAAGAATTCATTTTGGAGTATAAATTACTTCGAGTCTCTGGTGAATATACTCAAAGGCTTCCCATGGAAGCGGTTTTGTAAAGATGTCTGCCACTTGTTATTTTGTGCCCACATATTCAACTTTGATGTTCTTCTCTGCAACTTGTTCCCATAGAAAGTGATACTTGATTGGAATGTGCTTCGTCTTGGAGTGCATCACCAGGTTATTTGAGATACTGATGACACTTGTATTATTATAATAGATTGGAATGGGCTCATCATACTCAACTTGTATATCTGTCAGAGTTTGTTTCATCCATAGAACCTGTGTACAACATGTTGTTGCTACAATATACTCTGCCTCGAATATAGATAAGGATATTGATGATTGTTTATTTCTTAACCATGATACTAAACACTCACCCAAGTAGAACGCTGCTCCACTGGTGCTTCATCGATCATCAATGCAACCTGTCCAATCTGCATCTGTGAAGGCCATAAGTGATAGATCCTTTCCTTTTGGATACCATAATCCAAAATCTTCTGTTCCTTTGAGTAGGGATGATTTTAATGATGGAAATTTATTTTAAAACATAGAATCCTTGGCGAATCTTAGTAATCCTTCATATGCCAACTATAAATGTTTGGTGATATTTTGTAAAAATATTCAAATTTCTAAGGATTTTATATATTTTGTATAAACTTTTGACGATTTTTAAGGAAAAATAATTTTATTCTATAGAATTTGGGCAAATCAATTTTAAAATAGCGAATCACTTTTTTGGAAAAACCATGGAAAATGATCCCATGAACGAAATTTAGCCCCTAAAATCATCCCTACCTTTGAGATATCTAAAAATCCTCTTCATTGCTAATACATGTGATTCCTTTGGTGTTTCTTGAAATCATGCCACCAGTCCAACTGCCTACATTACATCTTATCTGGATGATGTCACATATAGTAAGCTACCAATCATTGATCTGTATTTCCTATGGTCTGTAGACTTTGAATCATCATCTTTTCTCAACTTGCAACTGGTTTGCATAGGAGTGGTAACTAGTTTGAAATATTCCATTTCGAACCTCTTTAACATTTATCTGATATACTTAGTTTGAAAAATAAAAATTCCTTGGTTTCTTTGACATATCTGAAGACCCAAGAACAAGGATAGTTCTCCAAGTAATGACATTTCAAATTAATTTTGCATATCCTTTGCACATTTCTGGCTTAACTTGTCATTAGTACTTCCAAAACAATATCATCAACATAATTTTCAATTAATAAAATACTACCTTGAGTTACCTTGATGTATAGGTTGTTTTCTTTGCTTCCTTTCCATAGTTCGTAGGGAGTTTTGTCATTGTTTTTTCTGAGCATTACTCTGTTTTGAATGTGAACTATTGTATGCACTACATGTGTCCAAAACATATTTGTCAATTTGGAATTCATTAGCATTGTTTGAGCCATTTCCTGTGTAATTATCATCCATTATGATAATGTTCCTTTGTCTCTTAACTACTCTCTGAACCAATCTATGAATCTATGCTCTCATCCACTTTCATATATCTTTCCAAACTGCTAAGTATTCTTACAAATGCATCTCTGTCCATATTGTCCAAGACTCTACTTGCACAATTGTCCATAATGTTGACCCATTTATCACTATATTATCATGAAGTCTTGATTAATCTATCAAACTGTACTTCTGCTAACTGACTTCTCTGGATATGTCTTCTCAAACTTTGCAAGCTTCTTGAAGGATGGTTCTTTGGTCTATCACAACTATCGCATAGACTCCCCCTGTCTAATATTCATATTACCTTGGAGTCTCTAAGATAGATGGATTAGAACAATTCCTGCTCTGATGTGTATTCATCATCATCTTCATTGGTAGATTCATCATCTCTCTAAGCTCTTACTTCTTTCTTTCTATCTATGAATTCATATTTCACTACAATACCTGAAAGTACAATCTCTTGAACATGTTCCTTATTTACTTGTCTGTCTTTTCTTTCATTTATTTTCCAAACCTTTCTATACCTGACATCCTTTTTTTCTCTGTAGATTTTTCTTCATCTCGTTTTATTGCCAATCTTGTGATCTCTGGGATCTGGTCTTTGTTCACATGTTCTTCCGTTTTTCTTATCCATTCTTTCTTATATCTGATATCAATGTTCTCTTTCATGGAAGTATCGATCATGCTTCTACAATCACAAACTATGTGTTCATAGTTATGACATTTGTAACATTCGATGTTACGTGGGGCCACATAGGCATTTCTTTCTTGAACATTTCTTTATAATATTTGCAATCTGCAACATTATGTCCAAAGTTAGTACAATAAAAACAATAACCATAAAAGAAATTTGCATACCTGGGAGTGAATTATCTTCTTTTTGGTGTATTCCTTCTGAATTTCTTCCTTGAATGACTTTCAATGTAATTATTTCTTCTTCCAGTGTTGTCTCTTCTTGACCAAACTCTTCCTCAAGTTGATTTAATTCATTGGTTCTTTCCTTGAGATGATCCATGAATACATTTCTCTCTTTTTTGCTTCTTCCTTTTGTGCTGCTATGTTGGCTTCTAAACATTTCTTTTGATATTCTAGATTTTATTCAATTATTCTGGCCTCTTCTAGTTGAGATCTTAAATTCTTGATGACATGCTGATCTTTTTTGGAACCTTGAACACTTTCCTTTTGCTTCATCAATTCTTTCTTGTATGACTTTTCTTCTTCTCTTTATTTCTTTAGATATTCAATTGCATTGATGAATGTTTCTTCTTCTTCTTCTTCATACTCTTCCTCTTCTGAATCTGTCTGACATGATGATAATCTTTCTTCTTGTTATGTATATGCATATTCATTGGCATTTTCTGAATTTGTGATGGGTGAATAATATATGTCATGTAACTTATCCCAAATTTCTTTGGCTGATGAACATTTACCAACCTTTTCTCTTGCTAGATTAGGTAATCCTTCCCAGATGAAATATATTGCTATTTTTTTATTCTTCTTAAATTCCTTCTTGGTTGTAGTGTTTTCCCTTTTTGAAGTATCATATCCTGTAACAATTGATAGCCAAATATAATTTCCTTGTGCCTGTAAAAATATGTCCGTCCTTCTTCTCCACATCTCATAGTTAAAACCATTATGACCATTAAACATTGGTACTCCATTCTCAGAATAATCCATGATCTCCTTCCAATGGTTAAATTGTTTCCTGAAGGAACCGACTTTGATACCAATTGTTGGATTATGGAGAGGGGGTATGAATCAGTAATAGAGAAATTGAGTCCTTTTTAACCACAATATGAAAGTGTTATTTCAATGTAGCATTATCATCCAATAGTGGCAGAGTAAATAAGCAATGAACAAATGAGAAATCATACACATACACAGTACACTAGTGTTTCTACATGGAAACCCAAAGCGGGATAAAACCGCAAAATGTTTTTTCTTATATGTCTTTAACAATTACATTCATTGGAAGCACCAACTTCCTTTGTTTTCCAGCTGAAAATGGAAGGAGGCTCCAACCCCCTAATTTCTCAGGCTACAACCTGAGGCAATATCCAACTCCCCAATTCTCTGGCTACAACTAGAAGGAGGCTACAACCCCCTATGTTCTCCGGCTACAATCGAAAGGTGGATACAACCACCTGTCCTTGCCCCGTCCAACCGCCCTGACGTATAAGTAGAATGATGGAACCACCGTCACACTATAAATGTGACATATACGACTGTAAAACTGTACCAATCAACCTGCACCAAACAAAATATACCAATAACCTGAACCATGCATCAACCATGCATCAACCTGTAATCAAAATCTACCATAAACAAGTGCATCAACCATGCACCAACCTGTAATCAACCTGTACCATAAACAAGTGGATCAACCATGCACCAACCTGTACCTCAAACTATACCATGAACAAGTGCATAAACCATGCACCAAACCTGTACAAATAACATGTTACAACAACCTATCCAAACAACCTATCACAACAACCTATCTCATCAATATTATCAACCAAATCAAATCTATTCGCCAAGATCAATCACCAAGACAACTCTCAAATATGTGCATCAACCAAGCATAACACAACAATTCATAATCATCACCAATATCAATATGTGTTTCTAATAATATACCAATACAAGTATGCTACATCATCCATAAACCATGTGTCAACAATACTACTAACAATTGCCTCCAACCATGTACCAAGTATTTACCAATCATGTATCAACTACTCATCAACTATGAATGATCAATATGTATCGACATCATCAACTATACCCCTCATGTATGTGTCAACTCATAAACTAGTTGTCTCAAACATGTACCCGACATGTACCTCAACCAAACTCACTCATCAATTTCATCATCCGAATCTGATTTGTAACTCTGTAATAGACCTGGTGTATATGATCACATATCGACAAACCTTGCTTAAATTTAACAACAAGAGACTAACATTTTCATCAAACTTTACTTTAGTCTCACATGACTAATTTTGGATTAGTCAACAATCCTAACTTGAAATAATCATAACTATGTACCTATTATGAATAAAGCTCTAAAAATGGTAAACAATGTTCTTCAATGTCTTTTATGCAATTCCTCCAGACTTCACTACTTGAAACCTCTCAAAAAAGGAGTTATAGAAAAAAATGGCATACCTTGTTTAATTTTGGCTTATTCTAGAGAGCAAATTTGTAGAGCGTGCCTCACACAAAATATTTGTTGTATGGATATAAAAATTTTACACAAAATACTACAGACTATAATCTAACCAACACATTTTTTCTTACTGAATTTTGATCTGTTATGAACAAGTTATGACGTTTTTACCCGAAACACCTATTTTAGACTAGTTTCAGGACTAGCCACAAACCCTATATTCCACGGAGTGTAACTCCAAAAATACAATGACCCACAAGCTAAAATTTGTACCACAACTACTTGGATATGTTTTTTCAATGGCCTCCCAATTTCACAGTATGAATCATTCTAGAAAAAAATTTATTGCGAAAATGGTGAGATGACCTGTAAATAACATACCTTAGAAAGAATTATCAAAAGAATTTATCCTCCCTTGAATTTCGGTCTTCTTTACTTCACATTCCCCATGAAATT
>JZKD02S0952236.1:244120-266084 GCA_000966675.3 Picea glauca
ATATCAAAATCATTTATTCTTATTTTATTTTTAAATCAATTAATATGTTACATTATACATTAATATAAATTAATACTTTAATTTATATCTTACATTAATATAATAATGTGTTATTAATGTATTAATACATTAATAATGTATTTCTATTTTATTAATATATTATTTTAATATTGTATTAATGTATTTTAATCTAGTTGAATTGTTATTTAATCTTTAAAAAATTGTAAATATATTTATTCTTGAGAAAAACTACAAATGTTTTATATTTAGATTTTTTTAAATATTTATTATTAAAATAATATGAATAAATAAAAATGTTTTTTTAGTTTTTATATTTTTATATTAAATAAGTATTTCTTAATGGAATAATAGTAATAAAATAATTTTCCCAGATGGGGTGCCACATAGAGAATGGAATCTACGCAACACTCTCAGGACTCTAGCCACAAATATGGCCAACCGTCGCCCTTCACGTCAGCCTTGAATGGAGGGAGACCTTTATTATCTACAGAGGAAGGGAGGACAACTCCATCGAGTTTGGCTAATGGTGGTTCTGAGTATTAATTGCAGGAGACATGTGAGTACAATGGTGATGTCCACCCAAGGGTTATCTCTCCCACTTGGCCCGAGTTGACATTATTTATCCTTCGAGCTCTACCACCCTACCTGCTCTGAAAACTGGACTATTGTGTAGTGGGTTCTCCTGATAGTAATTCAGAGAATTTTTATCCCTCCTGGCTCAGCCATGCCGAGAGAAAGAGGTAAGACGATGCACGGACTTTCCTGGTACAACTATGCTACTCGACAGAAACGCCTGGAATAGATGGAAAGGGCCCTGTCCATTGCTAGGACACAATGCATGGAGAAGCCGTGAACTCCACCGATGGCCTACGTCAAGGAGGAAACTCTGGAGGAACCCATCCAGGTTCCCCCATAATCCCTCCTCTTCACGGTACCAAATGATTTACAGTGTCCTAACATCAACAAAGCCGACAAAAGCACCCAGGCTTCCATGGAAGGCGCCACCTGCATAGTCAAGGAGGAATTCCTCCACAAGGCTCCAAGCATTTCACTCTAGGACAACACCAACAAAGTTGAAGAAGAGGTTGAGGTGGTCAATGAAGGAGCCACCAACACTATGCAGGATAACCACCCCATATTGGCACCTCCACCTCTAAATGAAATTCCAGAGTTCAACGTAGCTCTACCACCTCTCTTCATCCCGAAGCAGCTAGAGCTCATCTTTGACCTTAGGAGCCACATGGCGGACCAACTTCATCGGGACACCCTCATTAGCGAGTGGATTGACATTCTCTTGGATGCATTCTTGAATGCACCAGCCAAGAAGCATTGCCTAACCTGTGAGAAGCCCTTTGTACTCTAGCCTAGTGACGAACCTCTCCCCGGAGCTCAAGACAAAAGACCCCCAGGCACCAATGATTAGTTTCTTGTTCTTTGATACTGGCACTCTGCACAATTCTTGTCCAAATCTCTATACTGGGACTCTGCATAATTCCTGTCTTGTTTTCTTTTTCTAGCAGTTGTTAGTTTGTTTTAGCTTCCTAGGACAGAACTGTAAGGACAAACATCAACAACCTGCTCTAGTTTCCAACTGGCAAGGCAAGTGGCACACACACACACACATATGGATTTTAATGATAGTTTTCTATGGGTGGGATACTTTCTTTGTTAATTCTCTCATCCATGAAAAATAAAATAAACAAAAAATATTTAAAAATTATATATGGATGTATAATGGTCATAGTTTGTATCATGATGCAATATATACACTCTGTGATCCATTTGTGGTGTACTTAAATGCCCTTATAACAATAATAAATCAAAATCAAGTTTCAAGTTGATTTTCTATCAATGTCCTTAGAATGAGCATAAATTGTCATCTCTAATGGATAAAACAAGTTGATTTACTTTAAATGTTCTTAGGAAAAATATAAATCATCATATCTAACATATAAATCAAGTAGATTTGTTATCAATGTCCTTAGAACAATATAACTCATCATCTCTAACATATAAATCAAGTAGATTTGTTATCAATGTCCTTAGAACAATATAACTCATCATCTTCAAAGTTACATATGATTTGTTATCAATTCTCTTATGTGATGACCATAGTAGCATCACAATTTGACAACCATAGTAACATTGCAATGTGTCTAACATTCCCCTCTCATATTTATGTGATGAGCATAGCCTCACCATCGTAATGTGATGAATTTAGCCATATTTTCGCACCGTGAAGAACATAACCTTGTCGTTGCAATGTGTTGAACATAGTAATGTTACAATGAGACAAACATTGTAGCATCACAATCTGAAAAGCATAGTAATGTTGCAATGTGTCAATCATAGTTGTATCATGTGACGAACATAACCCGACGTTGCAATCTGACAAACAAAACTAGACGTTGCAACATGATGAACATAGTAATGTTTCAATGTGATGAACACAATAGCGTCACAATCTGACAACCATAGTAACGTTGCAATGTGTCGAAATTAGCCCCATCGTCACAATACGACGAACATAGCCCCATAGTTGTAATGTGACAAACATTGCAATATTGTCACAATGCGACGAACATAGCCTTGTCAACACAATGCGACAAACATAACCATATGTTAGGGAGCTAACCCCTCACGTAGGTAGAAAAATATATTCGGATCTAATAAAGGTCAATATTAATAAGGCCTTGCAATAAGGTAGAATAAGTGGGTCTACTAAAATATTTGACTCTGATGGTACTTTCCCAATCCCACCACCCGATGTTCCACCTCCTTTGGTTTCCTTGATCAACATGATTTCCACCTCCGTTAATGAAACCCATGCATCCTCTGACCCGTGGATAGTACCCGCACCTGGTGATTTTCTTCGCTATGGCGACTAGATGCCTTTAAGTCCGGTTGAATCCGCTTATCGAGCCATTCAATCGGAAAACCCTTCCACTACCTCTCTTGGTGATTTATCTCCTGATCCTTTCCACGTTATTTTTCCTACAGACGAGATGATCATGTCGGTTATGTCCATGGAAGACACCCCATGGGATGATGGGCAACATCGTTCCATCCTCTTCCTGGAACAACACACCTTAGAGAGTTACCAATGGATCTCAACTTCGTCGACCATTGTTGTCGTCTCTTCTGTTCCTGAGTCTACACACGATGTGTTATCTGAAGAGAACTTGAGTAACGTTTCACCCACCATCCCTCTCGACATATCCATTAAACCTGGAGTTGTCGAAAATTTTCACATCGGAGATTCATGTTCCACCGATGAGGTTGTCACATATAAGTCCCTTTTTCAGGAGTTTCGTGACATCTTCACATGGAGCTATGAAGAGATGTCGAGTATTGACCCCGATATTGTTGTACATGAAATTAAGACGTACCCGAGCGCTAAACCTGTCTGGTAGAGACTCCACCCAGTCCACCCTCATAAAACAACCGTTATCAAACTTGAGGTTGAAAAAATTATTAAAGTTGGTTTTATCTATCCCGTGGATTTAACTGATTGGGTATCTAATCTAGTTACAGTTAACAAGAAACAAGGTACGATCCGTGTTTGTGTTGATTATAGGGATATTAACAAAGATTGTCCTAAGGACACCTTTCCCACCCCCTTCATTGACCAGATCGTCGATGATTGTGTCGGGAGTGAAATATTTTCTTTGATGGACAGTTTCTCCGGATATAATCAAATTAACATCTTGCCCACAGATCAAATTAACAAAGAGAAACCGCCAATCAAAGATGTTAATTAATTTAATCCGCGAGAAATATTTTAATTTGATTATATCTGGAGAAATCGTTCATCAAAGAGAAGATTTCACTCCCAGCACAATCGTCGACGATTTGGTCAATGAAGGGGGTCAGAAAGTTGTCCTTAGGACAAGCTTTGTTAATATCCCTATAATCAACATAGACATGGATCATACCTTGTTTCTTGTTAACCTGAACTATATTGGATACCCAATTAGTTAAAGCCACAGGATAAATAAAACTAGCTTTAAGAATGTTTTTAACCTCAAGCTTGATAAAGGTTGCTTTACGAGGGTGGAACGAGTGGAGTCTCTGCCAGACGAGTTTAGCGCCCGAGTACGTCTTCATTTCATGTACAACAATATCAGGGTCAATACCCGACATCTCTTCATAGTTCCATGCGAAGATGTCACGAAACTCCTGAAAAAGGGACTTATATGTGACAACCTCATTGGTGGAGCACGAAGCTTTGATGTGAAAATTTTTGACAACTCCAGGTTTAATGGATATGTCTAGGGGGATGATGGGTGAAATGCTACTCAAGTTCCCTTCATATAACACATCGTGTGTAGACTCAGGACAAGAAGAGAAGACAACAACGGTTGACGAAGTCGAGATCCGTTGGTAAATCTATAAGGTGTGTTGTTCCAGGAAGAGGATGGAATGATGATTCCCATCATCCCATGGGGTGTCTTCCATGGACATAACCGACATGATCATCTTGTCCGTAGGAAAAATAACGTGGAAAGGATCAAGAGATAAATCACCAAGAGAGGTAGTGGAAGGGTTTGCCGATTGAATGACTCGATAAGAAGATTCAACCAGACTTAAAGGCATATGGTTTCCATAGCGAAGATAATCACCAGGTGCAGATATTATTCACGGGTCAAAAGATGCAGGGGTTTCACGAATGGAGGTGTAAATCATGTTGATCAAGGAAACAAAAGGAGGTGGAACATCAGATGGTGGGATCGGGAAAGTACCCATCAGGGTCAAATATTTTAGAATAACCTGTAGTTGAGAGATTCATACATGCAGGAAATACAACTAGTACTTAAGCGCACATTTTTTGGCCACCCTTGTAACCCATGTTGGTACGCCTTCGAGTGGAAGCGCATCAGACAAAACTTGTATATAGGTCGACCTAGATTTCCTGAAGCCCTCTTTAGATAAATTGATCGGTTACCTGACTGCTATAGGGTCACCAAGAACAACACTCAGGAAGATAATCTCTAGTACCTGGGTAGTCGGGTAGTATGACTAAGGGCACGGTCTAGCCTCCTTAGTTGGTGCCTTGAGATATTGGGCCGAGTACTATTTTTGGACCCCACATGTATATCAGAGAGTTATAGCATAGGGAAAACCCTTGTTTGTAGAAACCTTGTATACCTAACCCTTGGGGACGGAAACAAAACATAAAACAAATAAGATATATTGCCGCGCAAATGTGTTCGAGTTGCCAAATAAATACACATTTATTCCTGGTTAAGAATTTGGGAATTTCATCACTGCAGTATTCTTCAAACTAGAGTATAACTCCATAGGTGTACAAAAAAATAAAAATAAAATTGCACCATTATTTGAGACCTATTCCATTGGATTTATCTCTTTGCCCTTATCACATTCATACCTATCATTTTTCAACAATTTTTTTTACCCCACCCACCCCTTTACAGTTCCCTCGTCATCATGGCCCATACCCATAGCCAAGACTTGGAAGATCGCTTCAATACCCTGCAATCTAATTTTACAGAGACCCAACAAGAAGTGAGACAGCTCAATGCCAATATTGACACCATTAATCAAAACATGCATTACTCCATCGCTACATCAATCACCAAACTCAAAGAAGACCTCAAACAATACATGACTAACCAGCTTGAATCTTTCATTTCGATGATCGACACCAAGCTGCATATCCCTACAGATCCCCCTTTATCTGACCAACCTTTGCATATGGAAGCTGAAACTTCCTCTCATTCCCATAATTTTCAACCCCATCACTTTCAGCATGACCTACGCCTTCCACGGGTGGATGTGACCAAATTTTATGGCTCATATCCCACTGTTTGGGTAACTCAAATGGAACATTATTTCTTTTTGTACGACATTACAAATGATTTGGCCAAACTTTGGTATGGTGTTCTCCATCTAGATTAAGAATGTTGGCAATGGTGGCAATGGATAAAAGCTTCCCGTCAAGGGTATGTTGCTTGGACACACTTTGTGGTAGAGATTTATGAACACTTTGACACTGACACCAACCATTTAGTCCGTTTGAAAAAGTTGAAACAATCTGGAACAGTGGAAGACTTTATAGCTTCTTTTGAGCGACTAGATTTTCGTACAGAGGGCATGTTTGATGCTTTTTTCCGAGAACGTTTTATCAGTGGCCTTAAGGATGAGATTTTTTCCCATGTCCTTATGGCTCGGCCTCAGATTTGGGTGGAGGCTACTAAAATAGATAAGGAAGCACAACAGGTTGTCTCTTCTCAAAACCAGAAACCCTCATTTATTCCTCGCACTAAACCAGTAAATCCCCCTACTCCTTCTGCTCCACTAAATATCCAAAAATTGACTAGGGATGAAATGGATGAATGCCAACTCAAAGGCCTTTGTTATAATTGTGATGATAAATATTTTTCGGGCCACAAGTGTAAGGAAAAAAATATTTTTATGGACATATCAGAGGATATTTCGGAAGAGGATGTTGAAACTCCCTTTGTGTCTGAGTCACCTGAACCCACTAACATAATCCCTCCCTCAGACCCTCCCAAAGTAGAATCAGACATTTACATAAATGCTCTCACTAGCTTCTCTGCTCCTGAAACTCTCAAGCTAATTGGTTACATGAAGCATAGAAAGGTCATCATTGTTGTTGATAGTGGAAGCACCCATAATTTTATTCATCGCCGCATTGCCCAAGAAACTCATTGTTATATCCATGCAATCAATAATTTCCAAATCATGATTGCCAATGGTGGCTCCATGATATGTGGAGGGCGTTGTGAAAATGTGTGTCTCCAAATTGGTGACTACCACCTGAAATCTCATATGTTTTCTATCGACATGGGCGGTTGTGACATTGTGTTGGGTGCAGATCAGATAAGGACTTTGGGTCCCATTCTCATGGATTTTAAGGAATTAACCATGCAATTCAACTAGGAGGGCCAACAATATAAGTTCCAAGGCATCACTGTCGGTTCACCTAAGAGCATTAGTTCCCATCACATGGAAAAACTTCTAAAGAAAGGTCATTCTGGCGTTATTTCCCAACTCCATGCCATACAAGCAACTGAGTCACCCTCGGTGCCGCAAGACCTCCAATCAATCCTCTCTAAACATCCAGTGGTATTTTCCACTCCCTAGGGAATCCCTCCTTCCTGTGGTGTTCATGATCATTCCATTCCCCTTTTACCAGGAATCCTTTCTCCCAATATCTGTCCCTATCGTCACCCATTTTCCCAAAAAAATGAAATTGAGAAAATGGTTCAAGAACTACTTAACGCATGTGTTATCTGCCTTAGTACGATCCCCTACTATTCTTCTGTGGTCATGGTTTTGAAGAAAGAAGGTTCTTCACACATGTGTCCTGACTTCCACACCCTCAACAAACTCACCATTAAAGAAAAATTTACCATTACTGTCATTTATGACCTCTTGGATGAATTGAGTGGCACCCGGTTCTTTACTAAACTTGATCTTCATTCCGACTACCACCAGATCGATATGAAAGAGGCAAAAAGTTCCTAAGACTACCTTTATAACTCATGAGGGCCACTATGAGTTTTTGTTCATGCCCTTTGGCTTGTGTAATGCCCCCTCCACCTTCCAAAGCCTCATAAATCATGTTTTCCATCCTTTTCTCCGTCATTTTGTCTTAATGTTTTTTGATGATATCCTCATCTATAGAAAAACTTGGACAGACCATCTTACTCATGTGGATCGAGTTATCCATCTATTCTCTCACCACCAACTTTTCCTTGTGATTTTGGCGCCTCAGAAGTCAAGTGCTTGGGTCATATTGTTGGCAAGGACGACGTCAGGGTGGATCCTAAAAAGATTGAAGCTATGCAATACTGGCCTCACCCAAAGACTCTCAAAAGCTTGCATGGATTTCTGGGCTTAACAGATAATTATCGCAAGTTTGTTAAGAACTATGGAAATATTGCAACACCTCTCACTACACTCCTTAAAAAGAATTCTTTCACTTGAACTGCAGCAGCTGCTTAGGCTTTTCAAACCTTGAAGATGGCCATATGCACCACTCCAGTCCCGACCCTTCCTGATTTCACAAAGACCTTTGTCTTGGAATGTGATTCTTCAGGGAAAGGAATTGGCGTTGTCCTTATGCAAGAGGGTCGATCTTTGGCCTTTACCAACAAACAACTGTCTGAATGAAATTTGGGCAAATCAATCTATGAAAAGGAAATGTTGGCTATTCTTCATGTCGTTGATCTGTGGCGCCCTTATCTATTGGGGAAATGCTTCCAAATTAAGACAGATCATCAAAGCCTCAAGTATTTTTTGGAACAACGCATTTCCTCCCCAGAGCAACAAAAATGGGTGACTAAGCTCTTTGGATATGATTATGATATAATTTACAAGAAAGGCAAAGACAATGTGGTTGCAAATGCACTTTCCTGAAAATATGAAGATGAAGGATCTCTTTTTTCTCTCTCCTTCATTGTACCAAATTGGCTCCAAGCCATTCACCAGGAATGGCTACACTATCCCAAAATTTCGCATCTGATACAACAATTTCATTCCAATTCTCCAGTTTCCCCAGGGTACTCTTGGCTCCATGATGAGATTCGATACTTTCTGAGCTTCATACTACACCCAAAGCTGGGTACTCCAGGTTTACCAAAACCTATGACAGGGTGAAACGTTCTTTTTTTTGCGATGGTATGAAACAAGAAGTTCATAATTTTGTAGCTGAATGTGACGTGTGTCAAAAAAACAAGGGAGAAACAGTCAAATCTCCTGGAACACTACAACCGCTTCTGATTCTACCTGTTATTTGGAGGGATATCTCTATGGATTTTATTACAGGATTACCTAAATCAGGAAATAAATCAGTCATCATGGTGGTAGTTGATCGCCTTCCCAAGTATTCTCATTTCTGTGCTCTTCAACACCCATTCACAACATCCACTGTGGCTCAACTTTTCATGGATCAGGTCTTCAAGTTTCATGGCATGCCACTTTCTATTGTTTCTGATCGCAAGCCAACTTTCACCAACAATTTTTGGCAAGAACTGTTCAAGCTACAAGGCACCCAATTGCATCTCAACACAACTTATCATCCCCAGACTGATGCTCAAAATGAATTTGTCAACAAGTGTTTGGAAACATATTTGAGGTGTTTTGCATCGGAAAAGAAAAATCAGTGGGCTCAATGGTCACCCCTAGATGAGTGGTGGTACAACACTTCATACCATACAAGTACCCTCATGACTCCTTTTGAAGTGGTATATGGAAAAAATCCACCTTCAGTTCTCTCATATTTACCAAGTGTCTCGAAGGTCCAGGCGGTTGAGAAAATGCTTACAGTTCGAGAGGCTATTCTCCATACCCTCAAAGAGAATTTGGTCATGGCCCAGAATCATATGAAGAAACAAGCAAATCAAGGTCACTCTAAACGTCAATTTGCAGATGTGGATCATGTGTTTCTTCGACTGCAACCTTACAAGGAAAATTCCCTCAAGGCCGACCATTGTCAGAAGATGGCGCCCGAATTTTATGGTCCTTATACCATTCTCAAGCAAGTTGGATAGGTGGCCTATAAGTTATCTTTTCCCAGTCATTCTAAGCTACATCCTATTTTTCATGTTTCATGATTAAAGAAGGTGATTGGAACTAAGTGCCAAACTCAAACCAACCTTCCTGAGTTGGACGAAGAAGGATCCATTTGGATACAACCACAAGTAGTTTTGTACCAGTGTGAACGTCGCCTGCATCATAGAACCATCGAGGAAGTGTTAGTCCAGTGGAATGATACAACTCCAGCAAATGCCACTTGGGAACCAACTACCATTTTGCAACAATTTCCACATCTCAAGCCTTGAGGACAACATTATTTTTAAGGGGGAGGACATGTTAGGGACCTAACTCCTCACATAGGTAGAACAATATATTCAGATGTAATAAATTCAATATCAATAATTCCTTGCAATAAGGTAGAATAAGTCGAATGTAAGAAGAACTAATAGAAGCTTCTGCTTATAGAAGGATCTTCCTCTAGATGGTTCTTTTTATAGACATATTTAGTATAAGTAGGAGTCGAGGGTATGAGAACCCTAGCTTGGATATTAATAGAGCTATGTTCGATCGGAGGTTGCCCCCTTGAAGAGGCAAGTGAACATTTCTCTCAGAATCAAAGTTCTCTTTCTGGTGTTATTCTGATATCATTTTAGTGTTATTATGGTGTTGTTCTGGTTATATTGTTGATTATCTTCCATTTCTAGCATTTTATTTCTGTTCTCCATACTTTTTATATCTGGAATATTACACCATATTATAGGAATGTGATGAACATAGCCTCGAATATCACAATGTGATGAACATAACATCGAGACTCTCAATTTGACGAACATAACATCTACTCTCACAATGTGACAAACATAACAATATTTTTGCAATGAGACGAACATGACTGGCCATAACCATATTGTCCCAATGTGATGAACATACCCATATTTTCGTAATGTGATGAACATGACTGGCCATAACCACATTATTGCAATGTGACGAACATAACCATATTGTCACAATGTGACGAACATGACTAGCCACAACCACATTGTCGCAATGTGACGAACATGACGATATGGTCGCAATGTGACAAACATAACCATATTGTCGCAATGTGACGAACATAACCATATTGTCACATTCTGACAAACATGATTGGGCATAACCGTATTCTTTCATTTTGATGAACATTATTGGTCGTAACCATATTGTTGCAATGTGATGAACATAGCCTCATCATCGCAATGTGATGAACATAACGATATTGTTGCAATGTGACGAACATAGCCTCGTCGTCCTAATGTGATGAACATATCCTTGTCATCACAATGTGACACAAATATTCTGTCATCATAATGTGACAAAAAATGTTTTATCGTCGTAGTGTGATGAACATGGTTGTTTCGTTGAAATAAATGCCATCTCATCGCAATTTGATTAATATACGACATTTAATTTCATCACATAGACATATGACATACGATTTAAATACAACATTTATGTTCGTCACAGAACCACTTCTTACTTAAATTTCCTATCATCACAATGTGATGAACATAGACCCTTCATCGCAATATCCCCATCATTGTCAATATGTGACAAACAATATTCTATTATTGCAATGTGATGAACACAACCCCATCGTCGCAATGTGATGAAAATATCATGTCATCATAGTGTGACACAAATATCCTGTTGTCGCAATCTGAAAAACTTATCCCCTCCCTCGCAATGTGACGAAAATAACCATATTGTTGCAATATGACGAACATGGCCTTGTCGTCACAATTCCATCAACGTAGCTTCGTTGTTGCAATGTTACACACATATCATATAATCATAATGTGGCAAACAATTCCAAATGTCGCTATATGAATTTCATCCGTAGTCTTGGTCAACCATGGTCATGGCCAATGATGGTCACCTATGAATAAGAAATGGCAAACATGGTTAACCATTGTCAACCATGGTCATGTCAACCAAGTTCAACCATAATGAAGGTCATCCATAGTGGAATTGATCCACATGCCTATATGAATATAGGACTCCATAAACTCAATACACAATGAAGAACAAATAATGACCAATTCTCATTCATTGAGAGAGGAGCACCTTTTATAGGAAAGCCTTCTCATGGTTACAATAGAAAAAGATGAAGTGAAAGAAAACTACTAAGTATTACAATAATGAGTGTCAACCATAATGAACGTTTATAGAAGTTAACCATGGTGAAGGTCTATAGAAGTTAACCATGGTCATGGTCAACCATAATTAACCATGATCATGGTAATCCAAGGTCAATTGAAATTAATCATGGTCATCGTCAACCAAGGTCAACCATTGTGAACTTTTCCTTCCTGAAGTCAACTGAGTTCTACTAAAGTTAACCATGGACATATTTAACCATAGTATGACCATTGTATATTAATTTATTAATACTTTAATAATGTATTATTAAAGTATTAATATTTTTTTGATGTTTTAATGTATTAATTCTTTAATATTAATATTGTTTTTATTAACAATATTAATAAATACATTATTAATAATGTATCTATTAATTTATTATTACTTTAATAATGTAGTATTGATGCATTGCTTTATTAGAGTATTAATACTTTAACAATGTATTAATGTATTAATTAATTAATACATTACATTATTAATGTATCTAGAGTTCTATTGCTATACATAAATCAAAAGTAGTTAAATTTAGTTTTATTGTAATTAAAGTTTATTAATATATTTTGAAATTCAATTTGAATTATTTTGAATTTTGATAAAACTTTAAAGTTTGGGGTAATCTCGAGTTCTATAGCTATACATAAAGAGTCACAAGTAAAACTCTAAAGAATCATAAGTAATCATTTACCCTTTTAAGGTCTGATAGACCAATCGGTCTTAGTGGACGTTAATCATCATCATCATCATCAATTAATACGTTACATTACACATTAATGTAAATTTATACTTTAATTCATACATTATATTAACGTAATAATACATTAGTGTTTTATTAATGTATTATTTTATTTGTGTATTGATATTTTATTAATATCTTAATGTATTAATACTTTAGTAATGTTTTTATTAAAAATGTGATAATGTATTAATTAATTAAATTAATACATTTCAATATATTTTAATGTATCAATGTTATTCATAGTCATGACCATAAGAAACCATGATCATGATCAACCATAGTCATTTTCCATAAATGTCTTAATAATTTCCATGAATTAAATACTTTAATGTATCAATTAAATACTTTAATAATTTCCATGAATTAAATACTTAAATTAATACATTTCAATATATTTTAATGTATCAATGTTATTCATAGTCATGACCATAAGAAACCATGATCATGATCAACCATAGTCATTTTCCATAAATGTCTTAATAATTTCCATGAATTAAATACTTTAATGTATCAATGACATTCATAATCATAACCATAAGAAACCATGATCAGATCAACCACAATCATTTTCAATAAATGTATTAATACTTTAATAATGTATTATCAATGTATTACTACTTTGATAATGTATTTATTAAGATATTATTTATTTAATAATGTATTTATTAATATATCATTACTTTAATAATGTATTCTTAATTTATTACTTTACTACTTTAACAATGTATTACCTAATAAAATATTAATGTATTAATAATTTTTACTAAATACATTAACTTCAATGGATTACTACTTTAATAATGTGTTACTTTGTTAGTGGATTAATACATTAGTAGTGTATTTATTAATGCATTTAATGTATTTATTGATGTATTCAATATATTAGTGCTTACTATTGAGGGGTGCGGTTTAGTGGCCAGCGGACGTAGTGTTAAAGCGTTCGTGCTGCTAAGCAGTTCACGAGTTCAAACCTCGTCTTATCTGGAGGCCTTATAAGACAACCAGATACCGTCGTAGTTATTGATTCCCCTAGATTAAAAAGATGTATTTAATATATATTTTTTTTGTTTTTTAATTTGTGCAGAACCTGTTGGCTACACGATTAACTCGTGGCTTGAGAAACCTCGACTCAGGGGCATCTAAGCCGTCAAAATCACCCGGGGATCACACTCGGCCTGAGCCACACCAACCCTTAACATGGTTGGTTTTTTTGTCCCCGCAGGTTTCGAAACCGATGACTTTAACAACACGGAGTGGCTTAACAACACACTCCGTCACCGACTGTCCTACACCTCAAGGACAAGATGTATTTAATATATTAGTCATGTATTTATTGATGTATTTATTAATGCATTAATATTTTAGTAATGTATTTAATGTGTTAATGTATTGATTGATGTATTTAATGTATTATATTATTAGTGTATTAATACTTTATCAATATATAAATTAATAATGTATGGATGTATTAATTAATTAATGTATAAAAAAATTTGTTTGTTAATTTGTGCGGGACCTGTTGGCTACGCGATTAACCTGTGGCTTGAGAAACCGCGACTTAGGGGCATCTAAGCCGTCAAAATCACCGGGGATCGCACCCGGCCTGAGCCACACCAACCCTTAACATGGTTGGTTTTTTTGTCCCCGCAGGTTTCGAACCGATAACTTTAACATCACGGAGTAGCTTAACAACACACTCCGCCACCTACTGTCCTACACCTCAGGTACTATATTAATGTATAAATTACTAATGTATTAGTGTATTAATTAATTAATGTATTTAGGTATTAATTTATTTATTAGTGTATTTATTGATGCTATTGTTGTACCCAATATATTAGTAATGTATTTATTGATGTATTTAATAATACATTTAATCTATTTAATGTGTTAATCTATTTATTGATGTATTTAATGTATTACTTTATTAGTATATTTATACTTTCACAATTTATAAATTATTAATGTATTAATTCATTAATACATTATCTTTTTAATGTATCAATTAGTTAATACTTTACATTACATATATATAATGTAAATGAATACTAATTTAAATTAATCTATTAATTAATCCATTAATATTATATATTACATTATTGTGTAATGATGACGACGATGATGATGATTAATGTCCACTAAGATTGAATTGGTCTATAGGACCTTAAAAAGGTAAGTGATTACTTGCTATTCTTTAGAATTTTGTTTCTATGCTAGAAAAGCATTAAAAGAAGAGATCACCATACTTTTGTTGAGTTAAGATGTTAGAAAGGTTGGTAGTGTGACAAATACATTACATTAATACATTAATAGACCATTAATTTATATACATTAATATATTAATGTAATACATTAAATTAATGTTCTCCCCCAAAGCCATCCACGTCAACCAACAACCATCAACTAGCAATAATCACTTTATTGCTACTAAATCTTCTTGTCCTATAAAATTAAGTTTTTTTTTTTTTAATTATTTAATTTTTTTAAATAATTAATACTAAAATTTTATAATAACAAATTTAATTTTTATTTTTTTAAAAATAACTTTAAAAAATAATAAATATTAAATAAATTTTGAATTTTGAATTTTAATATTTTTCATAAATTTAATCTTATGGCCCTCACGGGTGAAGATCAATTCGCAATAGAGTGTACTTTAAAACAACTTGAAACAATAAATAAATATTGAATACATTTTAAATTTTGAATTTTAATCTTTTTCAAAATTTTGATCTTATGGTTCTCACTCGTAAAAGATCATTTCGTGTACTATTAAGAAACTTTTTAGGACGTGGCTGGTTTAAACCTTGTCTAACCTATTTCTCATGCATTCAAGGTTTCAAACCTTGTCTAGCCAGTTTGTTGTGCTTAGTAAGTGATTCAAACCTTGTTTAATCTCAAACAAATTTTAATAACTTTATAATTTTGCACTTCATCAATTCCATATATAATAATTATTTATTAAGTTATTTTTTAATGTATTTAGCCATTATGTTTTAAAATCATTTTCATTCTTATAATTATATAATTAAATATTAAATAATTAAATTAAGATATCGTAAATATTTTTTTCATTAATAAATAAATTTAATAATAAATTAGCAATGTAAGTATCTATTTCATTATCTGTAACAACAACGATGTTACTATTTTGGAAAAATTTAGTGCATATCTGAATGATAAATTCAAACTAATGAGGCTGAAGGATGTCACTATTTTGGAAAAATTTAGTGCATATCTGGATGATAAATTCAAACTAACGAGCACTTCAGCCAATTAAAAATTGTTCATATGTGGTCATTTCGCTTGGCATCACCCACGTGACTGCCCGTGGACATTTCCACCACATAGTCAAGCAGGTAGGTGCCCTTTCCTCTCTTTAATTTATAATTAATATTTCCGTTAATGCCATTTATTCATTGTATGGTGTGTGTTTGAGTAAGTCATGGATACTAAAAGACTTCAAAAACTATGGGAGGAAATATTTTTTCATAGTGTTCGAGAACTGGCATCCCGTTTTAAGACCTTTAAATTTGACGATATCCATCGTCAAGATAATACTGGAACAATTTTCTTAGCCCGGGAAGGGTTCGAAAGTACTTTTGTAGACCAGACTCATAGTCTACGATGGGATATTTTTGAGAACTGCAGACTTTCAGAATCTATGAAGGACTATGTTATCAAAGAGAGGTTGGAGGGCTACCACAAAATAAAATTTATTTTTGACAAGATTCAAAGTTGGTTCCCTGAAGCCCATGTGTGTTAAAATGAGTAAGGATATGGGGCAGAGGTATAAGCTAAGGAACAACCGGGTTATGGCCTGCCTCTTAGTGATCTACTAGGTTTATCAGAAGCTAGGGTTGCTTTCTGCACCAATGCATGTATAAAATCTTTATATGTGTTCATACATCCCATGGGAGAATTATGAAAGACTTTAATAAAATTGTGTACCATTTATTTACATTTATACATTAATAAAGAGGATTCATTCATGTAAATGTGTTGTTAAAAAAAACCATGTGCTTTTAAAAATGGTTTAGCTACAGAGTTAATTAAGAGGGAAAATAGGCAAATGGTAAAAAATACCATTCATTCATGTATATGTGCATTTAAAAATAGTTTAGCTATAGATTTAAGACGGAAAAAAAGACAAATGGTTATTATGTGCAAATTTGAATTTTCGATTTCATGTATATGCATTCATGTATATGTGATGTTAAAAATAGTTTTGTTGTAAAGTTAAGAGGGAAAAACAGATAAATGGTTATTATGTGCAAATTTGAATTTTTGAATTCATGTATATGCATTCATGTATATGTGCGGTTAAAAATAGTTTAGCTATAAAGTTAAGAGGGAAAACAAACAAATAGTTATTATGTACAAATTTGAATTTTCAAATAACTGGATTACTCTTCAAATCTAACTGAATTACTCTACTCAGAGATATTTGTGAATATAGAATGACAAATTTTTGTAATGAACCTTATCTTCGGTTCACTGTATTTCCCAACTATATATATACTATATACTCTTCTTTGTCGTCCAGATACAACTTCTTCCGTGTATCTTTATTAAATAATTATAATAACCCAAAATTTGTTACGACTTATATTCACTTGTTAGGTTTTTAACATTATGACAAATAACTCTCCATTTGGGAATGCAACGTGATGCACATGTATGGTTTACCACATAATTATTATATTAAGTTTATTGTTATGATTTTTGAATGATATATGATTTTTAAATATTATTATATTAAGTTTATTGTTATGATGCACATATCTATGGTTTACCACATAATTATTATATTAAGTTTATTGTTATGATTTTTGAATGATATATGATTTTTAAATATTATTATATTAAGTTTATTGCATATAATTATTATATTAAGTTTATTGTTATGATTTTTATTTTATTTTTATTTGTATGGGGTCCTTGTTATTATAGTAATGAGTGTTTTGTTACTACTTATATTCACTTGTTCGGTTTTTAACATTGTGACAAATAATTTTCCAAAGTATGGTTTACCACAACATTATTATATTAAGTTTATTGTTATGATTTTTGAATGATATATGATTTTTGAATGTTATTATATTAAGTTTATTGTTATGATGCACATATCTATGGTTTACCACAACATTATTATAAAGTATGTATCTTTTTTTTAAATGATAAAGCATTATTATATTAAGTTTATTGTTATGATTTTGATTTATTTTTATTTTTATGGGGTCCTTGTTATTATAGTAATGAGTGTTTATATTAATTAAATTTGTTGATTGTGTATATTAGTTAACTTGTTTTTTGCGATGACTTTCAACATTATTTTAAGATTTAAATCAGTTTTTTATATTACCATTGGTTAATGAATTGAACCTGTGATGACATCTCTTTAATCTGAAATTAATAATGTAGAAAATTAATCTTATTGATTTTAGGGATTTACACTCATGTAAGTAATTATAAGTAAAGTAATTAATCAAGAATACGAAATAGTAAATTAAAATGTATAAAAAATCGTTGAAGTGACTCATGTGTGTTTCGTGTACAAATGGCCCTGCTAATTAATGTATTATTAATGAAAATGGATTGTTAAGGCTTTCTTAAATGGCGTCGTCGGAATATACCTAAATACCAATTTGGCATAGGCTAAAACCCAAATGTAATTCACCTTTGTCGGACACCCTTTTATGTGTAAGAGTCCCCATTGACGATCCTCTAACCAACTACCCCATCCCATCTCTCGGCGGACACCCTCTAGATGGTCAACTTTTCCCGCACCACCACCAACTACCTCTTTCCGTCAACCTGCATTCAATCTGCATTCAACGTAATTACTTGCATTCAATTCTCACAGCTTCTTGCATTGATTTCTTGAGAAGCTTGCTCGCCCCCTCCCAAATACTCATACACCCTAGTCGATGAATGAACTTGTCATTTGTTAGGTACCAGATCTATTATAATAGCAAAAATATGATAGAGAATAATAATTGAACAAAAGAATATATGAAACCACAACACCAAATTAATACCTTTATTGATAGGAAACAATCTTGACTTTCCTCTTCGAGGAGGAAACCTCCAACATAGCTCTTAAATTCTTAGATGACCTATTAATCTTTTTCGGAACCTTGAATACTTTATTTTTGCTTCATCAATTATTTCTTGGATGACTTGTTTTCTTCTCTTTCTTTCTTTAGATATTCAATTGCACTGATCATTTTTTCTCTGTAATCAACTTATGCTTCTTCATACTCTTCCTCTTCTGAATCTGTCTAACATGATGGGAATCTTTCTTCTTGTTTTGTATCTACATATTCTTTGGCATTTTCTAAATCTGTGATGGGTGAAGAATATATATCATGTAAAGTTCTTTGGATGATGAACATTTACCAACCTTTTCTCTTACCGGATTAGGTAATCCTTCCCAGATGAAATCCATTGCTATTTTTTTATTCTTCTTCAATTCCTTCTTAGCTACAGTCTTTTCCATTTTTGAACTATCATATCCTGTAACAACTGATAGCCAAATACAATGTCCTTGTGTTTGTAAAAATACTTCCGTCCTTCTTCTCCACATCTCATACTTGAAACTATTCTGACCATTAAACATTGGTACTCCATTCTAAGAATAATCCATGATATCATTCCAGTGGTTAAATTGTTTCCTGAAGGAACTGGCTCTGATACCAATTGTTGGAATACTGAGAGGGGGGGGTGAATCAGTAATAGAGAAATTGAATCCTTTTTAACCACAATATGCAAGTGTTGTATCAATGTAGAATTATCATCCAATAGGTGAAGAGTAAATAAGGAATGAGCAAATGAGAAATCATACACATACACAGTACACCAGTGTTTTTACATGGAAACCCAAAGCGGGAGAAAACCACAAAATTCTTTTTCTTATATGTCTTGAAGAATTACATTCATTGGAAGCATCAAATTCCTTTGTTTTCTAGTTGCAACTAGAAGGAGGCTCTAACCCCCTAATTTCTCAGGATACAACCTGAGGAAAGCTCCAACTCCCCAATTATATGGCTACAACTAGAAGGAGGCTACGACCCCCTATGTTCTTCGGCTACAACCGGAAGGTGGATACAACCACTTCTACTTGCCCCGTCCAACCTCCCTGACGTATAAGTAGAATGATGTAACCACTATCACACTATCACTGTGAGATGTACTATTGGAAACGTGTACCAATCATCCTGAACCAAACAACATGTACCAATAACATGAACCATGCATCAACCATGCATCAACTTGCACTTCAACCTATTATCAACCTGTACCATAAACAAGTGCATCATCCATGCACCAACCTATACCATAAACAAGTGCATCAACCATGCACCAAACCTATACAAATAACATGTTACAACAACCTTTCCAAACAACCTGTCTCATCAATCTTATCAACCAAATAAGATCTACTCACCAAGATCAATCACCAAGACAACTCTCAAATATGTGCATCAACCTAGCATAACACAACAATTCATAAATATCACCAAGATCAATATGTATTTTTAATAATATAGCAATACAAGTATGTTACATCATCCATAAACCATGTGTCAACAATACTACTAAAAAGTGCCTTTAACCATGTACCAAGTATGTACCAATAATGTATCAACTACTCATCAACTATGACTCATCAATATGTACCGACATCATCAGCTATACACCTCATGTATGTATCAACTCATCAACTACTTGTCTCAACCATGTACCTTACATGTACCTCAACCAAAATTCCTCATCAATTTCATCATCCAAATCTGATTTGTATATATGTAATAGACCTGATGTATATGATCACATACCTACAAACCTTCCTTAACTTTAACAACAAGAGACTATCATTTTCATCAAACTTTACTTTGGTCTCACATGACTAATTTTGGATTAGTCAACAACCCTAACTTGAAATAATCATAACTATGTACTTGTTATGAATAAATATCTAAAAATGGTACACAATGTTCTTCAATGTCTTTTATGCAATTCCTCCAGACTTCACTACTTGGAACCTCTCAGAAAAGGAGTTATAGAAAAAAATGGCATACCTTGTTGAATTCTAGCTTATTCTAGAGAGCAAATTTGTAGAGTATGCCCTGCACAAAATATTTGTTGTATGGATATGAACATTTTACTCAAAATACTATAGACTGTACTCTAACCAACACATTTGGTCTTACTGAATTTGGATCTTTTATGAAGAATTTATGGCGTTTTTACCCGAAACACATGTTTTAGACTAGTTTCAGGACTAGCCACAAACCCTATTTTCCAAAGAGTGTAACTCCAAAAATACAATGTCTGAAAAGCTGAAATTTGTACCACAACTACTTGGATATGTTTTCTCAATGACCTCCTAATTTCATGGTCTGAATCATTCTAGAAAAACATTTATTGCAAAAATGGTGAGATGACCTGTAAATAACATACCTTAGAAAGCATCATCAAAAGAATTTATCCTCCATTGAATTTCAACCTTCTTTACTTCACCTTCCCTTTGAAATTCGGCTTAGATATCCTTTAGTTACCTCAACCACCTATAGATATTCAATATGCTCAAGTGTGATTAAAATGAGAGAGCCTAGCCTCTTATGTATACTCTCCAAGTAACTTTCCTTAGAAGCGTATTCTAGGCCACTTTGTCCACATAGCCACTTTGTCCACATAGTCACCTATGTCCAAATTTGCTCAATTTTCCACTTGTCCATGTATCCAATAGCCACTTGACCACTTAACCCATTTTCTTCATTTTAGGGTTAACCTTCTTATAATCACTTTCCATAATTAGAAATTTCTCCATTTACTTTATTATTTAAGTAATCCTCCTTGACTTTGTCACTTCACTTTATTATTTAAATAATCATCTTTGATTTTGTCACTTCACTTTATTATTTAAATAATATTCTTTGACTTTGTCACTTCACTTTATTATTTAAATAATCCTCTTTGACTTTGTCACTTTACTTTATTATTTAAATAATCCTCTTTGACTTTGTCACTTCACTTTATTATTTAAATAATTGGTTCTTTGCAAGCACTTTGACTTCTTTGACCTTTTGGGGTTTCAAGCCAATCATATGAGGGTCCTTCAACTTTGTAAGGCCATAACTCTCAAACCATGAAGATTTATGTGACGTTCCACATACCACCGGAAATGGCATGACATGTACTATCCATATAAAATAGTCTTACTTGAAAATATATATAAAATCATACCATTATACATCAAACAAACTTGGGTCCATTACCCAAACATTTGTGCTACCAGAAGTCACTACCAAAATTTCTTCAAGGGTTTACATCAATGACAACCAACCCAATTAATCAACAATCTCCCCCTTTGGCATTGATGGCAACACTATGATGCAATACTGAAATCATATCACTCATGCTGCCCCTGGAACCATGCCTGCATCTTTGTGACCAACGCTCCCTCTGGAACCATGCCTCTGTCCTATGCATCTAATA
>JZKD02S0952236.1:268571-294921 GCA_000966675.3 Picea glauca
CTTCTTCTTTCTTCATTATCTGAGACTTCATGACCTCTTCTATTCTCTTTGCTTCTTCAAGTTGGATTTTCAATGTAATTATTTCTTCTTCCAGTCTTCTCTCTTCTTGACCAAAGTCTTCCTCAAGTTGGTTTAAGTCATTGGTTCTTTCCTTGAGATGATCCATCAACAGATTTTCTCTCTTTTCTTCTTCTTCCTTTTGTGCTGCTATGTTGGCTTCTAAAAAATTATTTTCATATTCTAGAGTTTCTTCAATTCCTCTGGCCTCTTCTAGTTGAGATCTTAAATTCTTGATGACCCGTTGATCTTTTTCGGAACCTTGAACACTTTCCTTTTTCTTCATCAATTCTTTCTTGGATGATTTGTTTTCTTCTCTTTCTTTATTTAGATATTCAATTGCACTGATCAATTTTTCTCTGTAATCAATTTTTGCTTCTTCATACTCTTCCTTTTCTGAATCTGTCTGATATGATGAGAATATTTCCTCTTGTTCTATATCTGCGATGGGTGAAGAATATATGTTATGTAACTTATCCCAAAGTTTTTTGATTGATAAAAATTTACCAACCTTTTCTCTTACCGGATTAGGTAATCCTTCCTAGATGAAATCGATTGTTATTTTGTTGTTCTTCTTTAATTCCTTATTGGCTATAGTCTTTTCCCTTTTTTAACTATCATATCCTGTAACAACTGATAGCCAAATATAATGTCCCTGTGCCTGTAAAAATACTTCTGTCCTTCTGCTCCACATCTCATACTTAAAACCATTCTGACCATTAAACATTGGTACTCTATTCTCAGAATAATCCATGATATCCTTCAAGTGGTTAAACTATTTCCTCAAGGAACCAACTCTGATACCAATTGTTGGATTACTGAGAGGGGGGGTGAATTAGTAATAAATCAATCTAATCCATTTTAACCATATAATGCAAGTGTTATATCAATGTAGCATTATCATCCAATATTTTCAGAGTAAATAAACAATTTACAAATGAACAATCATACACATATATAGTACAACAATGTTTTTACGTAGAAACCCGAAGCGGGAGAAAACCCCAGAATGTTTTTTCTTATATGTCTTGAAGAATTACATTCATTGGAAGCACCAAATTCCGTTGTTTTCCAGGTGCAACTGGCAGGAGGCTCCAATCCCTTAGTTTCTCAGGCTACAACCCGAGGGAATCTCCAACTCCCCAATTCTCTAGCTACAACCAGAAGGAGGCTAAAACACCCTATGTTCTCCGGCTACAACTGGAAGGTGGCTACAACCACCTGTCCTTTCCCCGTCCAACCGCCCTGACGTATAATTAGAATGATGAAACCACTGTCACACTATCACTGTGAGATATATTGTTGTAAACATGTACCAATCAACCTACACTAAACAACATGAACCATGCATCAACCATGCATCAACCTGCACCTCAACCTGTAATTAACTTGTATCATAAAAAAGTGCATCAACCATGCACCAACCTATACCAAAAAACCTGTAATCAACCTATACCATAAACAAGTGCATCAACCATGCACCAACCTGTACCTCAACCTGTACCATGAACAAGTGCATCAAACATGCACCAAACCTTTACAAATAACATGTCACAACAACCTGTCCAAACAACCTATCACAACAAACTGTATCATCAATCTTATCAACCAAATCAGATCTACTCACCAATATCAATCACCAAGACAACTCTCAAATATGTCCATAAAAAAAGCATAACACAACAACTCATAATCATCACGAAGATCAATATGTGCTTCTAATAATATACCAATACAAGTATGCTACATCATCCATAAACCATGTGTCAACAATACTACTAACACGTGACTCCAACCATGTACCAAGTATGTACCAATAATGTATCAACTACTCATCAACTATGACTCATCAAGATGTACCAACATCATCAACTATACACCTCATGTATGTTCCAACTCATCAACTACTTGTCTCAACCATGTACCCGACATGTACCTCAACCAAAATCCCTCATCAATTTTATCATCCAAATCTGATTTTTAACTCTGTTATAGACCTGGTGTATATGATCACATAACTACAAACCTTTATTAACTTTAACAACAAGAGACTAGAATTTTCATCAAACTTTACTTTAGTCTCACATGACTAATTTTGGATTAGTCAACAACCCTAACTTGGAATAATCATAACTATGTACCTGTAATAAATAAAGATATAAAAATGGTACACAATGTTCTTCAATGTCTTTTATGCAATTCCTCCAGACTTCACTACTTGGAACCTCTCATAAAAGAAGTTATAGAAAAAATGGCATACCTTGCTAAATTATGGCTTATTCTAGAGAGTGAATTTGTAGAGCGTGCCCCATACATAATATTTGTTGTATGGATCTAAAAATTCTACACAAAATATTACAGACTGTACTCTAAAAAACACATTTTTCTTACTGAATTTGGATCTGTTATGAAGAAATTATGATGTTTTTACCTGAAACACTTGTTTTAGACTAGTTTTAGGACTAGCCACAAACCCTATTTTCCACAGAGTGTAACTCAAAAAATACAACGACCCACAAGTTGAAATTTGTACCAAAACTATTTGGATATGTTTTCTCAATGGCCTCCCAATTTCACGGTCATAATCATTCTAGAAAAAAAGTTATTGCGAAAATGGTGAGATGACCTGTAAATAACATACCTTAGAAAGCATCATCAAAATAATTTACCCTCCCTTGAATTTCAGCCTTCTTTACTTCACCTTTCCCCTGAAATCCGGCTTAGATATCCTTTGGTGACCTCAGTCACCTGTAGATATTCAATATGCTCAAGTGTGATTAAAATGAGAGATCCTTGCCTCTTATTTATACTCTCCAAGTAACTTCCTTAGAAGCATCTTCTAGGCCACTTTGTCCACATAGTCACCCATGTCCAACTTTGACCAATTTTCCACTTGTCCATGTATCCAATAGCCACTTGAACACTTAACCCATTTTCCTCATTTTAGGGTTAACCGTTTTATAACCATTTTGCATAATTAGAAAGTTCTCCATTTACTTTATTATTTAAATAATCCTCCTTGACTTTGTCACTTCACTTTATTATTTAAATAATCCTCTTTGATTTTGTCACTTCATTTTATTATTTAAATAAACTTCTTCAAGGGTTGACATCAATGACAACCAACCCAATCAATAAACAAGAGTAAGGAAGGTATACAATAATTATTGGTTTAGGTACTTGCCAAATCAATCTCAATCTCCATGTATTAGGTTTTCTATCGTAATGTATATTGTAATAAAATATGTTGTTAGACTTACTTGCATTTTTTGTTGGTATTGTTGGCAACTCTTAGGGCCATGGAGAAGTCCAAGACCAAGAATTAGAGGTGGAGGTGGAGCATGACCTGATTTCTGGAAATGTGAGACCGTGAAATTATGTGGCTTTGTATTTCAAGTGGGTGCATGGTAGCAATAAAGCACATCTTGGGGTTTGTAGAACTTGATAAGGGTGGATATGGTAAAACATTTTGATTAGAATCAAGTTACGACTCTCCTCAACTACACTATCTCTCAATTGTGGGACTTGTAACTCTTTAGTGGGAGCATTGAAAAACGTTCAAGTGCCTGGGATAAATAAACTCAACAATACTACGAGGGTCGTCATTAATAGGCATTATGTGTATCATACTTATGAAAGAGTACACACAGTGGACTAATTATTACTCTATCTATGTTTTTTAATGTCTTGAACGTTACTTAAGTATATTTTATTTTGAACCTTACGATAATTAATGTTTAAATGAATCGAGTGGAAACTCTTCTTAATTTTATCTCAATCCAGTGGGTTTTTTATTGTTATTATTAAGGTTTTTGTTCTTAATTTCACATGGACCCAACAAGAAGTGAGACAACTCAGTGCGAATATTTCCACCATCAATCAAAACATGCATTCCTCCACCGTTGCATCAATCACCGGACTCAAAGAAGACCTCAAACAAGACATGACTACCCATATGGAAACTGTCGTTTCGATGATCTGCACCAAGTTGCATATCCCTACAGATCCCCCTTTATTTGACCCACCTTTGCATACCGAAATGGAAACTTCCTCTCACTCCCATAATTTTCAGCCCCATCACTTTCAGCGTGATCTACGCCTTTCGCGGGTGGATGTGACCAAATTTGATGGCTCAGATCCCATTGGTTGGGTAACTAAAATGGAACATTATTTCTCTTTGTATGACATTACATATGATTTGGCCAAACTTCAGTATGGTGTTCTCCATCTAGATCAAGAACCTTGGCAATGGTGGCGATGGAGAAAAACTGCCCGTCAAGTGTATGTTGCTTGGACACACTTTGTGGCAGATCTTTATGAACACTTTGACACTTACACCAACCATTTAGGTCGTTTGACAAAGTTTAAACAATCTAGAACAATGGAAGACTTTATAGCTTCTTTTGAGAAATTGGCTTTTCGTACAGAGGGCATGTCTAATGCTTTTTTTCGAGAATTTTTTATCAATGGCCTCAAGGATGAGATTTGTTCCTATGTCCTCATGGCTCAGCCTCAGAGTTGGGTGGAGGCTATTAAAAGAGCTAAGGAAGCACAACATGTTGTCTCTTTTCGAAATCGGAAACCCTCCTTTATTCCTCACACTAAACTAGTAAATCCCCCTACTCCTTCTGCTCCACTAAAGATCCAAAAATTGACCAGGGTTGAAATGGATGAACGACAACTCAAAGGCCTTTATTATAATTGTGATGAAAAATATTTTCCGGGCCACAAGTGTAAGGAACCAAAGATTTTTATGGCCATCTCGTAGGATATTTTGGAAGAGGATGTTGAAAATCCCCTTGTGTTTGAGTCACCTGAACCCACTGACATAACCCCTCCCTCAGACCCTCCCAAAGTAGAACTAGTCATTTCCCTAAATGCTCTCACTGGCTTCTATGCTCCCTAAACCCTCAAGCTAATTGGTGACATCAAGCATAGGAAGGTCATCATTCTTGTTGATAGTGGAAGCACCTATAATTTTATTCATTGCCGCATTTCCCAAGAAACTTATTGCTATATCCATGCAGTCAATAATTTCCAAATCATGATTGCCAATGGAGGCTCCATGAAATGTGGAGGGCGTTGTGAAAATGTGTGTCTCCAAATTGGTGACTACCACCTGAAATCTCATATGTTTGCTATCGACATGGGCGGTCGTGACATTGTGTTGGGTGCAGACTATATAAAGACTTTGGGTCCCATTCTCATGGATTTTAAGGAATTAACCATGCAATTCGACCAGGAGGGCCAACAACATAAGTTCCAAGGCATCAACACTGGTTCACCCAATATCATTAGTTGCCATCGTATGGAAAAGATGCTCAAAAAAGGTCATTCTGGCGTTATTTCCCAACTCCATGCCATACAAGCAACTGAGACACTCTCTGTGCCACAATACCTCCAAAACATCCTCTCTAAACATCAAGTGGTATTTTCCACTCCACAGGGATTCCCTCCTTCCCATGGTGTTCATGATCATTCCATTCCCCTTCTACCAGGAAGCCTTCCTCCCAATATCCGTCCCTATCGTCACCCCTTTTCCCAAAAAAATGAAATTGAGAAAATGGTTTAAGAACTGCTTAACGTAGGCGTTATCTGCCCTAGTTCAAGACACTACTCTTATCCTATGGTCATGGTCCTGAAGAAATAAGGTTCTTGGCACATGTGTCCTGACTTTCGTTCCCTAAAAAAACTCACCATTAAAGACAAATTTCCCATTCCTATCATTGATGATCTCTTGGATGAATTGAGTGGCACCCAATTATTTACTAAACTTGATTTTCGTTCTGGCTACCACCAGATCCATATGAAAGAGGTAGACATTCCTAAGACTTCCTTTAGAACTCATGACGACCACTATGAGTTTTTGGTCATGCCCTTTGGCTTTTGTAATACCCCCTCCACCTTTCAAAGCCTCACAAATCATGTCTTCTATCTTTTTCTCTGTCATTTTGTCTTAGTTTTCTTTGATTATATCCTCATCTATAGAAAAACTTGGACATAACATCTTTCTCATCTGTATCGAGTTATCCATATACTCTCTCAGCACCAACTTTCCCTTGTGCTTTTGGCACCTTGAAAGTCGAGTACTTGGGTCATCTTGTTGTCAAGGATGACGTCAGGGTGGATCTTAAAAAGATTGAAGCTATGCAAGACTGGCCTCACCCAAAGACTCTCAAAATATTGTGTGGATTTATGGGCTTAATAGGTTATTATCGCAAGTTTGTTAAGAACTATGGAAAGATTGTGACAACTCTCACTGCACTCCTTAAAAAGAATTATTTCACTTGGAGTTCAACAACTTCTCAGGATTTTCAAACCCTAAAGATGACCATGTGCACCACTCCAGTCCCAACCCTTCCTAATTTCACAAGACCTTTGTCCTAGAATGTGATGCTTCACAGAAATGAATTGGCACTGTCCTTATGCAAGAGGGTCGGCCTTTGGCCTTTACGAACAAAAAACTGTCTGAATGAAATTTGGGCAAATCAATAAATGAATAGGAAATGTTGGATCTTTTGCATGTCGTTGATCTATGGCGCCCTTATCTATTGGGGGAACGCTTCCAAATTAAGACAAATCATCAAAGCCTCAAGTATTTTCTAGAGCAACGCATTTCCTCCCTAGAGCAACAAAAATGGGTGACTAATATCTTTGGATATGATTATGAGATCGTTTACAAGAAAGTAAAAGACAATGTGGTTGCATATGCACTTTCCTAAAAATATGAAGATGAAGGATCCCTTTTTTCTCTCTCCTTCATTGTACCAGATTGGCTCCAAGCCGTTCGCCAAGAATGGCTACACGATCCCAAAAGTTCGCATCTGATACAACAATTGTATAACTATTCTCCAATTTCCCCAGGGTACTCTTGGCTCCATGATGAGCTTCGATACAAAGGTCGTTTGTATTTAAGTAAACAATCAAAACTTAAATCCACAATACTTTATGAGCTTCATGCTACACCCATAGCTGGGCACTCCGGGTTTACCAAAACCTATGACAGGGTCAAACGTTCTTTTTTCTGGGATGGTATGAAATAAGATGTTAGTAATTTTGTAACTGAATGTGATGTGTGTCAACACAAAAAGGGCGAAACAGTCAAATCTCCTTGCACAGTACAACCGCTTCTGATTCCACCTTCTATTTGGAGGGATATCTCTATTGATTTTATTACAAGCTTACCTAAATTGGGAAATAAATTAGTCATCATGGTGGTAGTTGATCACCTTTCCAAGTATGATCATTTATGTACTCTTTAACACCCATTCACATCATCCACTATGGATCAAGTCTTCAATCTTAATGGAATTCCACATTCTATTGTTTCTGATTGTGACCCAACTTTCACCGGCAATTTTTGGCAAGAATTGTTCAAGCTACAAGGCACCCAATTGCATCTTAGCACAACTTATTATCCCCAGACTTTTAATATCCCTAGGACAAACCCAATTGTAATGTAAATGAAAATGTACTTAAGTTGGTGACCTGTTTGATATCATTTTAGTATGCACCTTTCATGGAATAGTGCACGCATGTACTGCACAGTAAAATGAGGAAGTGTACACATTCCAGGATACCACGCACAACAAATTAAGTGCACACAATTTTGAGGCTAGCGAGTCTTTGTGTATATGTTGTGTTTTATAGGCTGGTGAGCTAGTTTTGTGATTATTAGGCTGGAGAGCCTAGATGTTAAAGGCCAGTGCACCTACTTTTGTATATGTCTCAGCATTAATATAAAATACATCACTTTGCGTAGACCGACAATGATAAAAGAGTATGGGGGACTAAACTCCACTAGTTAGGAAAAGGGAGGGATAGAAGTTAAGGAAAAGGGGCTAAGCTAGGGAGCTTAAGCCAAAAAGGAATATTATATTAATATTTCTTAAAGTATAAAGTATGGATAATTATTTTATCCTAAGTTCTAATGTTGGGGACAAGTGGGCCAAAGTAGCTCCCAAGATGACAAGTGTCAAGTTGGGGACATGCATACATATTGTTGGGACTTAGTTCATTTTCCTATCATTCTTTCCATCATTCCCTCCATCATTCAGTCATGCAGTGAATCATCCTTGAGCATTCACACACCCATTGAGCTATCCTTCATACCTTCATGTCACTATACCTGAACTTGGATCCATACCCATAGTTTTTTTTGTAGCTGGTTAGGTTGGGAGCTGGACTGAAGAAGCGGGTTGTCAGGCCCGTGGGAGATTGAAAAGGCGGGTTGTCAGGCCCGTGAGAAATTTCTCTCTACGTGAGAGAATTGTTGGGAATTGATTTCCTTAAAGTGCTAAACTGCAACTACATGGCTCTAAGACTTCATGTTCGGCCTTCTACTGAAGCCCAAAAAGGAAGTGGGACAGCCGAAGGACTGTTGAGCAGAGAAGGGGCACACTTCCTGGGGTGGGATAGGCATGTGGGGAATGAGGGATTGTAGGTTGTTATTTTGAGTTGGCACCTGTGACATAGTCTTTCCTGTTGTCTATGAGCCATTAGCCTAGTTAGGAATCCCTTTACCCAGGTGGATTTTAGTCCTAGCTTAGGGGTGACCCACTACTAAGAGTGATGAGCAGTGTGGTCTAAGGTTGGGAGGTTCGTGGAAGGTCTGCACGCAGTTGGTGATATTCTTTCCAAGATAAGTGCCAATTGTGTGATAAATTTACATGTTGCATTGTCATTTACATGTTTATTTTTATGGGTTTATCCTATGTGTGTTTATAACTGTCTTTATATTCATGTTTATTTCCTGTATATGCTGGATGTATATGTTTACTATTATTTCAGTATGAATATGTGCATTTACAGTATGGATTTGTCTGTTTACGTTTATATATAAATTTTCACAAGAGTTATGTGTGTATATATTTTAATTACATGCAGTTCAAAAAATTTATGTGGCATAGCTCAGTTGGATGTTGGGTATGTTATAGTATGTTCCACAGAGAGAACAAAAGAGTTCTTCCATGTAGCATGGACCAGCATGGGTGGCCAGGGATGTTACAATATGGTATCAAAGCTTCAGTTTTCAACACTGAGCCTGGATGGGCTGAGCAAGTTGAGTTGAAGCGAAATTTCAGAAAAGATTGATTTCAAAGTGGCCAAATTTCAAGTTACAGAGCGTCCATGGTAAAATTTAGAAGTAACGACGTGGAATTGGAAAAAAGACCCAATTTATGTTGTTAAATTCATGGGGAAATTGAGAAATTCGGCCAAGTGGTGAGGTATTATTGATTTAATATCTGTTCTAGCAAATTCAGACCTTAAATTGGTTGAATTTGAAGTTACAGTGAAGCCATGATAGATGGAGCGAGATTTGTAATTAAAATTCTCAATTCGTGAATGGAGTTTGGAAAAATTCCATTCCATAAATGTCAAATCATAATGATTTATTTTTGTAGAGGTTGAACTTGTATTATCGGGGTGAAATTGAACAAATTTCATAGTTGCAAAGTGTCTATGGAAGAAATGGGGAAAAAGTTAAGCAAAAGCCCCAATTTCTGCAGTGAAATTCACGAGGAATTGATGCGCATAAAAATGAATGTGCGCAGGTGGGCACACTAACAACACATGATGCACAGTAAAAATATTCTAATATGTGAAAATTGGGCATTGCGCGAAAAAATGTTGGTGTGCTGGTGTGCGTGCTAAATTTTGGTGCCGCATGGAAAAATGTTGGCGTGCTGGTGCGCGCAGTAATTTTTGGCGTTGCATGGAAAAATATTGGTGTGTGGGTGCGCGCACTAAATTTAGCATTGTGTGGTGTGCGTAAACATAAGAAGGTGCATGCGGTTTGAACACACATAATAATGGCGCACAGGGTGTATGCAGTATTGGCAGATCGCAGAGGAGTTTGGTTGGTGCGCGTGCAATGTCGGTATATGTTGTCGCGAGACAATTTAGTTAATGGTGCGTGTAGAGTATTGGTGCGCAGTGGGGGAATATTAAAATTTGGCATGGTGCAGCGCGTAGATTGAAATGTGCGTAGAATATCAGCGCACGATACAAAATTGCGCGCAACAGGTAATAGTGCAAGAACCAAAACTGTGCGCGGTGGATATTGGTGCGCGACACAAAAGTAGTGTGCACAAGTTATTGATGCGACAGAGAAGTGGTGCATAGTGTTTATAGGTGCGCGGATCATGATTTACCTTGTGGTGTTGCGACGCATGGTAAATATGGGTGTACAAGTTGAAAATTATGTGTGAGAAGTCGTCTGGATGGTGAACAACAGCAAAAAACTAGCGATTTTACTGAGATCTATCAAAATACTAAGGGTCTGGTCAGCGACGGTACCTGACGTCTCGAGAACAATCGACTGGTGCTCTGCCTAGCGGTTATTCACCATTGCATGAATCTGATGGGCCTTGCCCAAATCTCCCACGATAGTGGGTCCAGCTGATCCAAATGCTCTAGTCCTCTCCACTGGGCAGTCGCGTTGGTATTGTGGCTCCTCGCAAGTCCAACACCCCTTCTTCGGTCCAATACTCCTGGTACCCGAAGTAGAAGTTGACGACCCATCGGCCTGGAATCCTGGTCTATTCTATTGAACAGGCCTAAAATGCTTCTCCTGTTGTTGATGTTGTGGTCCCCGATAAGGAGTCCACTGCTGAGATGTTGGTTGTTGAGGTGTAGTGAAAGTGGATCCTCTCTGGAAGCCACGATATCCTGGCGTATGTCTAGCTGGTGTCTGATGTTTCTGCAACACCAGATGATACCTACCCTGCTAGTCTCTCTGGAGTCCTGCTCTGACCCCCGTTGATAAGCTCCTCCTCTGCTATGAGGGCCTTCTGGAAGGCATCACGCAAGGTTTGAGGCATCAAAATCCTAACCCTTGCATGTATGCTGACATTAAGGTCGAACAAGAACCTGTTGAACTTATGTTTCTTGGTATTAAGATGTGGAGCATACCGAAGCAATTCCATAAAACGAGCCTCATACTCGAGCATCTTATGGTTGCCTTGTCGCAAGGCATTGAACTCGTTGAGATGACGCTTAATGAATTCCTATGATAGGTACCTCTCTCAGAACCATTCCTTGAACAATTCCCATGACACGTCTTCGACGACCATGTTCAATTGTGGCAGGAGTGTCTTCCACCATAGAAGAGCGCTCCCCTTCAGTAGAAATACTACCATGCGGACCTTCATGTTGGAGGTATAGTAGCGAAGTGAAAAGCACATCGCCATATTCTCCAACCATACCTCGGTGGTTGCGGCGTCCGGGGCACCAAAGAACTCAAGAAATTTGAACTTCTCGAGTTTGTGGTGAATGCTACCAGTACCGACCGGAGCATGCGACAAACCCTCACAGGGGGTCGACACCCTGGCCTCATATTTGTCCAAACGGATGATCAGTGCCTTAGACATGTGCTGAAAGGACCTCATCATCCCAACCACATCACTCATCATTATCTTCTCTTGCCCGACAGCCTGTTCATCTCCCTGGGGGTTAGACCCCTCAGGCGTGGATGCTACTGGAGGCGTTGCGCCTCCTCCCCTACCACCTCATCTTCTGCCTCCACGGCGTCCTCTAACCATGATTACCTACATGAATACAAGTCAACTTAATTAGCAACATTATAACCAAATATCACATCAACAAAAGTCGTAGTGATCCCAAGTCACGGGTTGAACCCACTCTAATACCATATGTAACGTCCCCAATCGTTACGACTACAAGAAAAGTAGAAAATGCATTTTTTGTTTTTTCTTCTTGTTTTAGGCAGGAAGGAAACAACGAAAAATAGTTGAACCACACAACCTGACGATGAACACAAGCACGCATATCAGGCAACATACAACTACGAATCCACGTACTAGCACAAGATCAATTGGGTGAAACATGAGTAAACCAACAGATAGAAACTGCTACCCGCACGACACAACAGCCTCGATGACCAGTAACTAGAACCTTGATGGCGTGCAACCAAACGCATGAAGGCGTTACATCCCAAGCACCAACAACAACTACAAAAAACAAATACCCGCAACAGGTAGCATAGACTCCAGCCAAGTTATCATTCACCTCTATCCGTTAGGGAGCGCAATGATCCCCTCCTCAGGAATCATGTGATCGCCCAGTGATAGGCGTGACAACAACCATGACACAACAACCTAACTGGACCAAGGAATCCAAATAAATCCAACGTGCTAGGAGCCAAAATAACTGACAAGAAGACTACACCTATGCCCCCAAGAAACGAGTCAGCCAGACGCAAATGACATCGCTCAACAAAGTGCGCAAGCTATTAAATGACTCGATAATAACCATAAACCATAATTGTTAAGTGATCAAAATCTGGACCAGGGGTCAAAATTTAGCTCAAAATCAAAGTTCTTGAAATTTCATCAAAACGAACGGGTGTGTATCCCTCATTGTAACGAACCCAACGCAACTCGTTTGGGTTCAAAAGGACTTCGGATGAGTGAGATATCGCGATTTGTTCGAATCGTCAAACAGGTAAAAAAAAATGTGTTGACTGTACAGTCTGTATAGTCCATACGGATGCTAACGTGGAAGAGGCCATACGATGACATGGTCGTCCATACGCTGAGGTGGCAGTTGACGTGGCAGATATTGGTTGGCAGATGTGGACGAATAGTCTGCTGACACGTGGCATATTTTGTCCAATGGTTTGGTGCCACATGGCCCAGTCGTGGGATACCATGTGGCACCCTATTATGGTTGTTTGGTTGTTAGTTTTAAAAGTTTATGGGGTCTGTGGGGATCGAACCCTGGACCTCCAATACACACCATAGTCTTTGCAAAGGCCACCAACCAACGCGCCATAACATGTTGCTTATTATATATATGATTTTATATATATTTGAATTTGATTTGTTTAATGGTTGGCACAGGGGTCCGGGTTGGGGCTTAGCCCCAACCCCTGGTCGCACAAGCCCCCAGTCACACACACCATTACATATGACCGACGGTTCATTTGCGTGCGGGGTTGGATTTGTTAATGGTTACAACACCATAGCCCCAGTTGTATACACATATAGCATATGACCATGTCTATTTGCACGCACGAAGTTTGGATTTTGGTTTAAACGGTTACAACCAATAATTCGCTGGACACTTGGCGCTTAACAGTTGGTTTTAAAGGTTAGCCCTTTTTGCGCTAGCGCGAGGTCACATGGTGACCCTTATGACCATGATCTATGCGGTTTGGGGGCTTAATTCTGTTAACAGTTCGACGGTTTGACCGTTTTTGTGGTTACGCATTGGTACTAGGTTTTAGCACGATTTTTTTTGTGTGTGCTAGGTTGGCCACACAGAGGTGCGTTTTGGCGAACTAGAGACAACAAGCTTGAAGGAGGAAAATGGCAGGAGGCCTAACTTCTTCATTTTTTGGCCAAATGAGGTGCCAAAAAAGCCTAGCTAGAGGTTTTTGGATGTTCTGAATCCATTGGCACTATTTTCAAAGCCATTTGAAGACTTATTCTGTAGGTTTTTCACAATTGAAGTTTCAGAGAGCTCTAGGGAGCTTGAAGCTCTCATTGATTGAGGTCATGCTTAGATGAGCCCATGTCTGTTTTCTGTGATTGAATAAACATTTTTGGCTAATTGTTATGCTTTGAACACATTGGGATAGGTTTCAGATCCATTTGAGGACTTTTACAGGTGTTTTTTCCACAAAGAAGCTCAGGGAAGCTTAAGGCCACATGTAGAAGAGGTCATGCCCGGATGAGCCATGATCCGTATTCAGAGTTCTATTAGTCATTTTTTGGGTTTTTATGTATTCTAAACCCAATGGTACAATCATAATTTCCATTGGAGTTGAGCAACAACTTGTAAAAGAATCTTTGACAAATTAATCCCAAAGAGCCAAGTCCATTGAAGGAGGCTCAAGGAGATGTAGCCCAGAGAGGGGTGAACTCCTTTATCATCTTGTTATTGTTGTGAGTTTGCTGGTTATATTTGTTGCAAGTTATGTGTGTTGTGTATTTATTTAAAATACATATTTAACCATTTAAAGGAAAAATTCCTCACACGTGAACATTTAAAAGAAGATGCATAAACTTGGCACATAATCTATCTTGCATATTTTAACACATTGAGCAAGGTCCTGGAAACTTTATTTTTATGAAGTAGAGGGTGCTTGCATAGCATAACAAGTCAGCCCACTATTTTCAGATCATTAAGCATGTTGTCTAAGTGTGAGTAGTGAACTAAAATAACCAACAATCCTATTATCTCAACATTATAATTTGTCTAACAAGACATCATATTATTTAGTAAATCAACAACAAAACTTGCAAGTCATGTATTGTTAATAAATATTATTATCTCCCTGTATAACAATCTACCTTTATTTTCCTCATGCTCTACCCACTCAAGGGATGTGTTATTTAAGGTGATTATGTATTATATATCGCCCATTTATATACTAACTCTCTGCCACACATTAGATATTATAAATCTTGGTCGTACATTAGCTTTAATATCTAATAAAATTGTTATGCTACCAAAATAAATGTTGCGCTAGCCAATAATAAAATCGTTGTGTTGGATCACTATATTCATTTAGCCATCAATGTAACGCCGTTTATTTTTACTGTGGTTAACAAGAATGGATTTAGCAAAGTTAAATTATAGGTCTTTGTCATGTAGGTTATTGTATTGATTCACTATCGGTTGACTGTTTGTTGGATTTAATGTTGCATGAATTTACTAAGAAAAATATAATATATGTTGTTGTTTAAATATCTGATAGGAAGAATTAATATATGATATCTCTATCATTCCATAATTGAAATCGCAGGGTGCAATATATGATAAGTGAAATTAGTGTAAACTGATATATAGTGAGAATAAATATCGCAGAGTGTAAGATATGATAAATGCCAATTAAGAAATTTGTTGGGCGAATAAGATATTATTGTCTTATTAACGTATAGTGTAACTATATAGTGTAATAAAAAACGCAAAGTGTGAAAGCAACCCAAAAAGCTATCCGTTTAGCTATCAAGTTCATAGTCAATACTCAAGATTTTGTTGTCGGCAATCAAAGGAATCATTGTCCATTAATCAATGCAGAGTTATAGCTACTCCTTATAACACTACAATGTCGTTCAGAAATAATTATAATAACTTTCTCAATTGTCCTGCAATGTCATACCATCAAGAATATTGTCCAATAAATCGTTATCTAGTATTGTCACAGCCATTAATATTATATTGTTAAACCTTGAAAAATGAAAGTCTAGACTTGATTGTTGTAAAAAAGAGAAAACGTTGATTGTGTTATGGCATTCCATCACCAGAATTGTTATACCCTACATTTGTACATATAAATCTTTGTCCAAAGCATATCCATGAAATACATATAATTTGTTGCCACTAAAATGTTGTCAATCAATTCATTAGGTTTTATTAATGACAAATTGTTGAGTTTCATCCCAAATCATTGGGTTTCATCAATGAAAGTTTCCATAGTTTTATCATCAAAGTCGTTGAGGTTTGTCAATGAAAATCGCAGTCAATAAAAGTAAAGAAAACACGTTGTGTAAATCAAGAAGAATCGCACTCAAAAATGGGTAAGTTCTCAGTGGGAATAGCGTGTGACTTCGCAGTCAAGAGATAGGTAAATTCACCTTCAAAATATATTAATTTGCAGAGGGAAAGTCGCAATATCAATGTGTCAAATCACAGTATCAATCACAGTATTGAATCGCTCGCAATGTTTCATAAATCGTTGATTTTTAACATAAGAATGGCGCTACGTTTTATCAAGAAAATCACAGTCAATACAAAGGGAAAATCAAAGTCAATTAAGTAATAAATCGCAATATGAAGAATGTAATAAATAAAGGGTAAATTCGCCAGGTACATTCGCCAACGAAATACATTAAATTACAGAGGGGAATCTCGTGATTGAATGCTTGCAAGGAGCCACAAAATTCATAATGGTTATGTATTCAGATTGCAGAGTATTAGAGGGAGTTGATGCGCAATTTTAAATACAATCATTATGTGCAAGTTGCCAAGGAGAGTGGGTTGAATGTTGGGTAAATGTGGGTGAAAACACAGTGATCGTATGCCGAGATCATTTAGAATGCAGGGGTGATATATCAAAATGCAGAGCCAAAAGCAAACGCAGAGATCAAAACGTAGAGGATATTAAGCGGTTCGCAGGGGGAAAGATAAACAATACGCAGAGGTATTCAACCACTAGAAGGTGCAAGACAATCATTCAACCAGGAACAATCAACAGGGGTAGACAACTGGGCAAAAACATCCTTCGGTCATCATCCACACACAGGAAAGCAGGGCATTAGAATATATAGGTCGCTATGCACCGAAGTGTCGATCGTCGATTCAGCTCCTGGCTGACTTCTCAGGCGTGGACTAATGATATATGGATGAGGATGAAAGATAAGGCACAATCTCTTCAAATAATCAATAAACAAAACAGAACAGTCATAGAAAGCAAGGATTGGTGGCCAAGGAAATCAATTCGATGCAGTGAGCGTAAATCTACGATGACTTTAAGTTCTCGATTAAAAACACTAAGTAAAACACTTTTATTCACACAATAAAAAGTACAGAAATGAAAGCGCAAGAACAATAATTATCTACCATTCAAAATAAATGCAGGTGTACCGTAGCCCAAGGTGACAGATCTAAGTCGTTGTCCTGCGTGCTCCATCCAACTCTTCCTTTCCAACCAATGTGAATTCACCGGTACCTCACAGCCAACGCTAGGGATACTCTTCTTCCCCCTTATCCCCCTAAGCCGCAAAGGGGCCACACGCACTATACTAAAGAACAACTAGTGCCCAGCACGCCTCGCAAGGCCGAGCTACCACTCGTTAACTGAGTTGGGTATCCAAACTCGCACAAGATAAGTCAGTGAAGTAAAAATATTTGCAGCGTAACGTTACGCATGAAGAAGACATCCATACTCCTCCTCCTCCATCCTTTTTATAGAGTTTCTAAGTGATTTCTTTCCCAAATTCCCATTTAATTTATTTTTCATTAATTTAATTCAGAAAAACTTCCTCCGTACACATGTCACCCATCCCCCCTAGTTGCCACTAGAAATTAAATTCATTATTTATTTAATTACTCCTATTTCCCTCACCCACCTAAAAGCATTCCTAGAATCGCTCCTAGGTGTCCCCATATTCCCTTACACATTTTAATAACTTACGCCCTTACTAAATTCCTAGTTGAGTTCAATTTAGAAAGTTCTTAAATGCGAGATTCCTTACTAAGTTAGTCATTCTGCTTTTTCCTTATGTTTCCCTTTTTCTTTATGTTTCCCCTTTTTCCCTTAGTTTCCTAATTCTTTTAAGTTTCTCTCTTTTCTCTTTTTATCTAAAACTCAAATTAGCAAGTGTAGAAAAATTATATATTTACCCCTTTTTCTTTTTAATTAATAAATTTTAAATTAGCATATGTAACAAAACAATCATTTCTCTTATTTTCTTTTTTCTTTTTTAATTTAAACCCCCAATGTAATTTGATTTTTAATAAATTATTTGAATTTCTTACCCCCTTCTCGTCACATGTTTAATTATTATTATTATTATTATGATTATTATTATTATTATTATTATTATTATTATTATTATTATTATTATTATTATTATTATTACTTTTCACCACAACTATCACTGAGACATAGATTTTAATTTCCTAGGCTGGGCGACATTTTTATTAGGGAAATTGTTTTTAAATCTTACTTGTCATGTCATTCAATTTAAGGTCAACTAGGTTTATTCACTTACCCATTGAAATCGCGACGTGTCCTTCAGGACGCACTTGCTGCTCCAAGGGTGCCACTCGTATTTTCGGTTTTCCTTGCGCGACATTCCCTTCAGGATGCACTACGTGCTCCAAGGGTGCCACTCACCTCTTGACTGACTTGGTAGACATCAAAAACCCCTGAAGTCAATACTCTTCCAGGTGATCTTGTGGGAGACTAAGGCCCCTGCCTTATTGTGTGCCCCTTAGAATCACCGTGAGCGACTGTCGCAGTCTGCCCTCATGGCATCATGGGTCTTCTCGAACTAGGTAATCGTTAACCTGTAGTTCGAGCCACAACGAGAGTGATAGTAGGTTGTGGCAGGGTTGTTGTCCACACCTCTCCCTCAACATCTTTGGTTATCGTGCGTGACCCATTTACTCCACATGTGAGTCTGGTCGACAAGCTATCCTCAGCCTACATCATCAATGAATCATGTCAGAAATAACATCAATCATCATAACATCTAATCAGATGTGCATATGTCATATCAACAATAATCAAAACCCAATAGTCCACTCCCTGACTCGATCCAGAGTCCAATGGGTTTCATCGATGCCTCTGCATCCTCGAGGTCCAAAGTCTTGCACACTTAGGAGAACCCAATCAATACCACATGTCTATGTAAATACACAAAATAACATATAATCACATCCATAATGTCGCATAATCATAATCAATGGCCAATAATATAATAATCTGGATCACTTGCAAGCAAGTGTCCTCAAAGAATAAGTTTGCTCAGTACGCACAAGAGCGGGATGTTACACGTTTTTCCACTTAAAAACATTTTTACTCTTAACTAAGAGTTAAACTCATTTTGAATTTTACTATCTTTTTAAGTTATGACTCTAAAATGTTCTCCACTTATAAATTTGAATAACTCCATATTTTTTTTAACTCACAGTTGATAAATCAAGATGAGAATTGAACTTGAGACCTCCTTTACATATTTCTTTCCATTTACCTGACACTTACCAATCGATCTACACACCTCGAGGTATTAAATTAATATTTGATATACTCACCACTTATATATAATTATTTATGACAAAATTTTATTACCCTTAATCAAATATTAAATATAATTTATATTTTAATATCTTTTCAAGTTTTAGATTCTTTTAAATCTACATCAATAATAATTTCTTTAACTACTTTACATCAAATAACGTTATTTATTGAATTACTCTTTCACATAAAGTAAAATTATAATAGGGTTCTATGCTAGATTTAGTAGTATTGAATTGATTTATATTAGAGGAAGCTCTTCTACAAAACTTTAAAATTGGATTTTTTTGTTATTCTTTATTAATATTAAACACAATTCAAACTTTAGCATCTTTTCAAGTTTTGGATTTTTATGAAATCCACATCAAATAATTAATTTTAGATTAAATAATTATTTATTGAGTTATTTTTTATTGAAGTATTATTTGATATAAAGGTAAAATTATATGATAGGTCAGTCTTAGTAACATTAAAATTTAGGGTTTCTGAGGTGTAGGACAGTCGGTGACAGAGTGTGTTGTTAAGGTGCTCCGTGATGTTAAAGTTACCGGTTCAAAACCTGCAAGGACAAAAAATCCATCCATGTTAAGCGTTTGTGTGGCTCAGGCCGAGTGCAATCCATGGGTTATTTTGATAGCTTAGATACCCCTGAGTCGCGGTTTCTTAGCCACAGATTAGTCCCACATGTCGCGAACAAACTAACAAAAAAAAAACATTAAAACTTAATAATATTGACTAATTAATTTATACGAAAGAATTCTTAACCAAACTTTAAAAATTGAATAATATTTTATAATTTTTAATTTAATATAATTTTCAGATTTTTTAACTATATTAAATAATTAACTTTTTATTAACACTATCAAAATAACTAGTTAGCTAGGTACTCTTGGTGTAAAGTGAAATTATAATCAATTTTTATTTGATATAACTTTTAATTTTTTTTATAATATGTATATTAAATAATTAATTTTTTATTAACATTATCCATTACTCTTTTGATGTAAGGTGACATTAAGATGACATTATAATAAGGTGGTACTGAGTATTATTATATATGAATAAGTTTTTAAACGTGATTTTAAAGATTAAATAAAATTATAAAAAAAATTATCCAATTAAAATTATCATTTTACTTTAATATTTTAATTAGTTGATTACAATTTATTTAATTCCAACCATTAAATATGGAAGACTAGAATAGGGAGCTTCAGTTTACCGAAATATATCATATGATTCTTATACTCTAGTTACAGAGTAAGCTAAATATGCTACCTTTTGAGTTTTTGATCACCGCATACGTCCCATCTCTGTGAACCTCCGACGTCATCGATGTTTGTGCCTCGATCCGGCGTAGACCTCCCCTCTCGCGTCATTTTCCATTTTCGTTTCTCAGTCGTGTGCTTTCTTTTTCGTCTACCATTTCTCCGTCGGCATAGCATAGTTGATGGATGTATGCATAAATGGGCAGGCTTCATTTCAAATTTAAATTTCCCTCTATTTCAGGAAGCGTCGGATCACTTGGAGAAGAAGTCGTAAAAGCAAGCATGAAGAGTTGTTTTCGATGGTCGATTGTCTTGTCATGAAGGATGAAGAGATATTTTCAATCGTGGGGAAGGAGGGATCGGTGGATCTGGTGAAAGTGGCCACAGTAGTCCACTAGTTCGACCTCGAGACCTTTTACTCTCAAGTTAAACAAGTCCTTCCCAAACCAGGCGTGTGATCTCCATGTGGACTTACGTGAATCGAAACGTCAGTAGTGATGTGGAATCAACGAGAATCCGAAAGACTTATTTTCATCACCACTTTTCACTTGTGAAATCAATGAGACGAGAAGCCGAAAAATCTTGAGCTTGAGCGCACATTCCCGATCTATTTTATTACATTTTCACATCTGATGGAAAACCTTAATCTTGATACATCCTTGGCGTCTGCCTCCATCTCTCCATCCACCCTAGATGGAAACATCATCAACCATGGTTATGATGTGTTTATAAACTGTCGTGGCCCTGTTTTTGGAAAAACCTTGGCCAACCATTTCTACCATATCCTTCATTCACACAGATTGCGAGTCTTTCTGGAAACTGATAAACTCGAAATGGGAGATGGGATACCTTCTCTAATACATGGGGTTATTTCAAAAGCCTCCATCCACATAGAAATTTTCTCTCCCAAATATGTGGAACCAGAGTGTTGTCTAAAAGATATCTTTTAGACAACACTTTGGTTCCGCATATTTGGGAGAGAAAATTGCTATGTGGACGGATTTCTCTCCCAAATATGCGAAACCAGAGTGTTGTCTAAAGGATCTCTTTTAGACAACACTCTGGTTCCACATATTTGGGAGAGAAAATTGCTATGTGGAAGGAGGATTTTGCAATAACCACATGTATTAGAGAAGGTATCCCATCTCCCATTTCGAGTTTATTAGTTTCCAGAAAGACTCGCAATCTGTGTGAACGAAGGATATGGTAGAGATGGTTGGAGAGGTTTTTCCCAACATCAGGGCCACGACACTTTATAAACACATCATATCCATGGTTGATGATGTTGACATATGGGTGGATGGAGAGATGGAGGCAGACGCCAAGGATGTATCAAGATTAAGGTTTTTCATCAGATGCAAAATGGTAATAAAAGAGATCGGGAATGTGCGCTCAAGCTCAAGATTTTTCGGTTTCTCGTCTTGTTGATTTCACAAGTGAAAAGTGGCAATGAAAATAATTATTTCGGCTTCTTGTGTCATTGATTCCACATCACTACTAACTTTTTGATTCACGTAAGTCCACACGACGATCACAACCCTGGTTTGCACAAGACTCGTTTAAATTCAGAGTAAAAGGTCTCGAGGTCAAACCAGTAAACTGTCATGACCACTGTCACCAGATCCATCGATCCCTCCTTCCCCATGATCAAAAATATCTCTTCATCCGTCATGACTGGACAATCGGTCATCGAAAACAACTCTTCATACTTGCTTCGTGGCTTCTTCTCCAGGTGATCTGATGCTTCTGGAAATGGAGGGAAATTTAAATTTGAAATGAATCCCTCCCATCTACGCATACATCCATCCACCATGCTATGTCGACGAACAAATGGCAGATCGAAAAGAAAACAGATGGTGGAAAGGAAATGAACGGCTGCGAAACAGAAACGACGAATGGCGTGACAGGGGAGGTCTACACTGGATCAAGGCACAAACGTCCATGACGTCGGAGGTTCGTAGAGATGGGATGTATGCTGCGATCGAAAAATCAAAAGGTAGAATATTTAGCTTACTCCCACTAGTTACAAGTAGATTGTGGAGAATTGAAACAATCATTTCGAAATTAAAAAAGAAAAACCTAATTATTTAATAAATGGATTTTCTATGTATGTCCATAATGTATAAATTTAATGACAAAGGAATTGACATTGAGTTAAATTAGCATACTTTTTAACAAGCTAATGAGAATTCCAAAGTAAATAAAGGGAGATTTTCATATTAATGTTGTTAATAAGAATAATAAAAATATTACAATTCTCCAATTTGGGAATGCAATCTGATGCACAGATGTATGGTTTACCACAACATTATTATATTAAGTTTATTGTTATGATTTTGATTTTATTTTTATTTTTATGAGGTCCTTGTTATTATAGTAATGAGTGTTTATATTAGTTAAACTTGTTGATTGTGTATATTATTTAACTTGTTGATTGCAATGACGTTTAACATTATTTTGAGATTTAAATTATTTTTCTATATTACCATTGGTTAATGAATTGAACCTGTGATGACATCTCTTTAATTTGAAATGAATGATGTAGGAAATTAATTCTATTGATTCTAGGGATTTACACTCACGTAAGTAATTATAAGTAAAGTAATTAAGAAAGAATACGAAATAGTAAATTAAAATGTATAAAAAATCATTTGCAGTGACTTATGTGTGTTTCGTGTACAAATGGCCCTCTTAATTAATGTATTATTAATGAAAATGGATTCTTAAGGCTTTCTTAAATGGCGTCATCGGAATATACCTAAATACCGATTTGGCATAAGCTAAAACCCAAATGAAATTCACCTTTGTCGACCACCCTTTTACGTGTAAGAGTCCCCATTGACAATACTCTGACCACCTACCCCATCCCATCTCTAGACAGACACCCTCTCGATGGTCAACTTTTCCCGCACCACCACCAACTACCTCTTTCTGTCCACCTGCATTCAATCTGCATTTGACGCAATTACCTGCATTCAATTCTGACATCTTCTTGCATTGATTTCTTCATAAGCTTGCCCACCCCCTCCCAAATACTCATGCACCCTAGCCGATGAATGAACTTGCCATTTGTTAGGTACCAGATCTATTATAATAGCAGAAATATGAAAAAGAATAATAACGGAACAACATAATATATGAAACCACAACACCAAATTAATACCTTTATTGACAGGAAACAATCTTCACTTGTCTCTTTGAGGAGGAAACCTCCAGCAGAGCTCTTAAATTATTAGATGACCTCGTGATGTTTTTCGGAACCTTGAACACTTTCCTTTTGCTTCATCAATTATTTCTTGGGTGACTTGTTTTCTTCTCTTTCTTTCTTTATATATTCAAATGCACTGATCAATTTTTATCTGTAATCAACTTCTGCTTCTTCATACTCTTCCTCTTCTGAATCTGTTTGACATGATGAGAATATTTCTTCTTGTTCTGTATATGCATCTTCTTTCATATTTTCTGAATCTACGATGGGTGAAGAATATATGTCATGTAACTTATCCCAAAGTTCTTTGGCTGATGAAAATTTACCAACCTTTTCTCTTACCGGATTAGGTAATCCTGGCCAGATGAAATCCATTGCTATTTTGTTATTCTTCTTCAATTCCTTCGTGGCTATAGTCTTTGCCCTTTTTGAACTATCATATCCTGTAACAACTGATAGCCAAATATAATTTCCTTGTGCATGTCAAAATATGTTTGTCCTTCACCTCCACATCTCATACTTGAAACCATTCTGACCATTAAACATAGATACTCCATTCTCAGAATAATCCATGATCTCCTTCCAGTGGTTAAATTGTTTCCTGAAGGAACCAACTCTAATACCAATTGTTGGATTACTGAGAGGGGGTGTGAATCAGTAATAGAGAAATTGAATCCTTTTTAACCACAATATGCAAGTGTTATATCAATGTAGCATTATCATCCAATAGTTTAAGAGTAAATAAGAAATGAACAAATGAGCAATCATACACATACACAGTACACCAGTGGTTTTACACGGAAACCCAAAGAGGGAGAAAACCACAAAATATTTTTTCTTATATGTCTTGAAGAATTACATTCATTGGAAGCACCAACTTCCTTTGTTTTCCATCTGCAACTAGAAGGAGGCTCCAACCCCCTAATTTCTCAGGCTACAACCTAAGGAAAGCTCCAACTCCCCAATTCTCTGGCTACAACTAGAAGGAGGCTACGACCCCCTATGTTCTCCAGCTACAACCACCTGTCCTTGCCCCATCCAATCGCCCTAACGTATAAGTAGAATGATGGAACCATTGTCACACTATCACTGTTAAATATACTGCTATAAAACTGTACCAATCAACCTACATCAAACAACATGTATCAATAACCTGAACCATGCATCAACCTGCACCTCAACCTGTAATCAACCTGTACCATAAACAAGTGCATCAACCATGCACCAACCTGTACCAAACAACCTATAATCAACATGTACCATAAACAAGTGAATCAACCATGCACCAACCTGCACCTCAACCTGTACCATGAAAAAGTGCATCAACCATGCACCAAACCTGTACAATTAACATGTTAAAACAACTTGTCCAAACAACCTATCACAACAACATGTCTCATCAATCTTATCAACCAAATCATATCTACTCACCAAGATCAGTCACCAAGACAACTCTCAAATATGTGCATCAACCAAGCATAACACAACAATTCATAATCATTACCAAGATCAATATGTGCTTCTAATAATATACCAATACAAGTATGCTACATCATCCATAAACCATGTGTCAAAAATACTACTAACAAGTGCCTCCAACCATGTACAAATCATGTATCAACTACTCATCAACTATGACTCATCAATATGTACCGACATCATCAACTATACACCTTGTGTATGTGTCAACTCATCAACTACTTGTCTCAACCATGTACCCGACATGTACCTCAACCAAAAGACCTCATCAATTTCATCATCCAAATCTGATTTGTAACTCTGTAATAGACCTGGTGTATATGATCACATACCTACAAACCTTCCTTAACTTTAACAACAAGAGACTAGCATTTTCATCAATCTTTACTTTACTCTCACATGAGTAATTTTGGATTAGTCAACAACCCTCACTTTAAATAATCATAACAATGTACCTGTAATGAATAAATATCTAAAAATGGTACACATTGTTCTTCAATGTATTTTATGCAACTCCTCCAGACTTCACTACTTGGAACCTCTCAGAAAAGGAGCTATAAAAAAAATGACATACCTTGTTGAATTCTGGATTATTCTAGAGAGCGAACTTGTAGAGCGTGCCCCGCACGAAATATTTGTTGTATGGATCTGAAAATTTTACAAAAAATACTACAGACTGTACTCTAACCAACGTATTTGGTCTTACTGAATTTGGATCTGTTATGAATAATTTATGACGTTTTTACCCGAAACACAGGTTTTAGACTAGTTTCAGGACTAGCCACAAACCCTATTTTCCACGGAGTGTAACTCGAAAAATACAACGACCCACAAGATAAAAATTGTACCACAACTACTTGGATATGTTTTCTCAATGGCCTCCCAATTTCACGATATGAATCATTCTAGAAAAAAAATTATTGCGAAAATGGTGAGATGACCTGTAAATAACATACCTTAGAAAGCATCATCAAAAGAATTTATCCTCCCTTGAAGTTCGGTCGTCTTTACTTCACCTTCCCTCTGAAATTCAGCTTAGATATCCTTTGGTTACCTCATCCACCTGTAGATATTCAATATTCTCAAGTGTAATTAAAAGGGGAGAGCCTTGCCTCTTATTTATACTCTCCAAGTAGCTTCCTTAGAAGCATCTTCTAGGCCACTTTGTCCACATAGTCACCTATGTCCAACTTTGCTCAATTTTCCACTTGTTCATGTATCCAATAAGCACTTGACCACTTAACCCATTTTCCTCATTTTAGGGTTAACCTTCTTATAACCACTTTCCATAATTAGAAAGTTCTACATTTACTTTATTATTTAAATAATCCTCCTTGACTTTGTCACTTCACTTTATTATTTAAATAATCCTCTTTAATTTTGTCACTTCACTTTATTATTTAAATAATCTTCTTTGACTTTGTCACTTCACTTTATTATTTAAATAATACTCTTTGACTTTGTCACTTCACTTTATTATTTAAATAATCCTCTTTGACTTTGTCACTTCACTTTATTATTTAAATAATCCTCTTTGACTTTGTCACTTCACTTTATTATTTAAATAAT
>JZKD02S0952236.1:314583-327758 GCA_000966675.3 Picea glauca
ACACTATGGATGGATTGACATTCTGGTTGGAGAGATTAAGATTGAATTACATGGTAGAATTTACACAACCAACTAATTAATGAATCTAAATTGAAATTTTAAGAAAAAATATATGTGAGTTATACAAATGTAAATTGGTATTTTAAAATTAGAGTTACTTAAAATCTTAATTTTAGTTAATCAATTTGTATTTTGATTTATGAATTTCTAATATGCACTACCGATTAATATTAAAATACATCTAACAATACTAAATGTCAAAATTGTGCAAGCATGCAATATATATTTTTGGCCTTACTATATTTTGGGGAGGATTATTCACTTTCTCGTGAGCAGAAGGGGGTCAGTCGATCGAAGGAGAAAGGACGACTATTACATTATCCACAGTGAAGATCTTGTAAGGGGTTTTTTGGTACTGTATTTAGAGTTTTTTTTTTGAAGAGGTGGGTTGTCAGGACCATGAGAAGTCTCTCTGGGTGATAGATTTGTTGTTGAAGAAGCGGGTTGTCGGTCCCATGAGAATACTCTCCAGGTGAGAGTTTTGTTGAGAATTGTTCCCTGGTGCGTTGGTGATTAGTCACAGGGCTCAGAGACTTCCTGTCTGACCTGTTGTTGGTAACCCGGGAAGGGAAGTGGGGCATCCTAGGGACTGTTGAGAAGAGAAGGGGCACACTTCCTTGGGTGTGATAGGTGTGTGGGGAATGAGAGACTATAATATAGTTGCAACAGTGGGAACCATGTACTGAGAAATTATGTTGAGAATCAGACCTTAGCCTATCACTAGGAACCATTTTTCCCTGATGGAGTTAAGCCCCAGCTCGGGGGTGACCTATTGTTGAAAGATTATGAGAAACAAAGTTTATGGTTGGGAGGAATGTCTGAGTTCTTTGTGCAGTTGGTGACTTTCATAAAAGATTTTTTTTCTTTCATAAATGCTTTAATTCTTATATGTTGTTGCATATAAGTAATTGTTTTTATTTTGTTTAATGTTGCTTGCACATGTAAGTATGGTGCTTGTAGCATGTATTTGTAGACGTGCATGAGTATGACAAATGTTGATAGTCTTGCATGTTTAGTTGTCCTTTGATATTGGTCACGAGTCTCCAAGGAAAGGATTGAATGGTCGGGTGTGCATGAAGGCATCCTATGTGGACAGGAGGTTGGAACTCATTTGTGCACAAAGGGAAATAGACCATGTGCACAAGGAAATCAAAATTTGCGTGTGACTTCAGGATGGTTATGCGCACAATAATGTTGTGTGATCAGTCTACTCGTGCAAAGTTATTTTTAGTTACTTCCATTGTTAAAGTTGTGTTAAAATTATAAAGTTAATGTGGCCCTACTCACCTTGAGGTTGAGTGCATTACTTCAAGTGATATTGCGCAGACTAGGGTTTAGTATAGCATCTCCGCAATGGATTTTCGAAGTAGCATTGTTCAGTAGTATGTTGGGTGATGTTACAGTATGGTTGATTCAGAGATACAAAAGTTGATATTGAATGACACGGACCAGCCTGGATGGTTGGAGACGTTACACCACTAATTTCCACTTGGATCAATCCTCCCCCCTTAGGAAGCAATGGTCCCCATTGCGTCAAGTTCCCTCGGGATATGGGGAAAATTTTATTGAATCTCAATCTTGGTAAGATACTTTCCTTGCTGAAGTAGTTGTCATGCTTGTACTTGAATTGTGGGAGGATGTCATGAACCTGTTGATGGAGGTGTTGGATTTGTTTAACAGAACTAGTTGCACGATCTACCTTGGTCTGAATGTGGAAGGACTCTACCGGTGAAGATAAATCAAGAAGAGATATATTAATGGGGGATAATGGTTGGAACCCCAAGCACGCATGAAAAGGGCTATGTCAAATAGAGCTATGATGGGCTCTATTATAGCTTTGCTTGACTAGGAGATGTGGATGCACCCCCATAAGTGAAGTAAGAATATCCTTGTACTCTTCTACAATCTTGTCAACCTTATTTTGTTGGATAGAAAGGTTTTGGACCGAGGTTGTAGTGGTCACGGTGTCCTCATGTTCACCTTCTGACCAGATCATGAAGAGGCTAAACTTTGCGGTATCAAATATTACTTTGTGGCACTGTTTTCCTAAGACAGTATTCGAAACTACCTCTAGTACCCTGTAAAGTTGACCCCTTAGAGTAACAATGACAGTATGAGGCCGAGACTCATAAATAACATGACGCTTCCACATATATGGCTGGCCTAAGAGAACATCACAGACTTCCAGTGGGGAAAAATCACACAAAACCTCATCCATTAAGGGTTTGACGATGTAGGATAGGAGACATTGTTTGCTAATGAAAAAATATTGTCCCTGGTGAAGCCACTTGATGTTGTATGGTTGCGAGTGTGGTGTTGTAAAAAAATTCAACTGCTTGACAACCTCTAGTGAGACGAGGTTCTTTTAGATTCTACTATCAACAATGGAATGTAGTGGGGTTCCCTTCATCCACATATGTGAATGGAATAGGTGCTCCCCCTCCTCAGGATCCTCTAGTTCTTCTGGTTGAATTGTTGTGGTCACGATTGTAGCAGTGGGTTTTACATCAATGATTTGTTTCTTTTTATTGTTTTCTGAATCAGATTCTAAGTCGAGAATCGATTCTTTTTCTTTGAGCTCGACCACCAATGAATGTTTCGAGTGACATTCATTAGTGTTATGCCAAAGGATTTTGTGTAAATTGCACCACTTTCCAATGTCCTTCTTCGTCTTCCCGTTACCCTTATTTTTCTACCTCTTGGATTGTTTTTCTTGAGGTTGGTCATTCTGAGAGTTAGGGATGTCTTTACCATACTTCGTTTGTTGCATATTTTCATACCCGAACTCCCACTTGTCCTGTTGCTTAAATTTTTGCTTGATTGTGATAACATATTGATAAGCGGCTCCTAGTGACAGGATGCCCAGAAACTCCATTTATTTTTGGATGTATCTGTGTAGACCCCCATAGTATTTTAGAACTATATGTCGCTCAGAGTCTTTAATACCTAACTTGGTGCACAAGGTATGGAAGGTATTTGTGAACTCCGACACTGTTTAGCCATTCTCTTGACATAGTTTGGTCCATATCATGTATTAGTCATCATAGTTTCCAACAGGGTACATTGTTCCTTAACGACATCCATAAAAAATTTCCAAGTGGGTTCGACCTCAAACATTCCAGACTCTTTTGTGGAATTTTTCTCATAGTAAGTTTCCCACTAATTTTTTACATGGGGGGCATCCTTAAGGAGTGAAAAGGTGATCTTTTCTCTATCGAAAAAATTATGGACATATAAATAACCTTATAGTAGGTTTAACCACTTTTCCAAAGCATACGCATCTATCTGACCTTCAAACATAGGAATATCAAAATTAACTTGTACCTTCAAAGGGGCGGTGATTCCAAAGTGGTCATTTGACAAAGATGTTTTTTTTGTTATCAACAATATCGAAGGATTTGGGAAAAAATCTCCATCATTATGTCCCTCTATGGCATGAAGGCTTCCTTGAGCAACTGATTAATAGGATATCCAGCTTCATCATCCCTCTTTTCTTCCGCCATGGGAGGTTGCTTGGGTGAGCAAGAGAAGTTGTCCTTAAGAGAAACAAGCTCGAGACCCAACTCTCTATACCCTAACCTCATCGGGGACATGTACTAAGAATGAAAAGGAGCAGACTACTCTGATACCACTGATCCATATTGTAGAAGGGATGAAAATTGGAAATAATTTATTAGTGTGAAAAATTAGAGTAAATGCGACAAAAATTACATACGGAAAAAATATGGCAACAAATAAGTTTTTTATTAAATGGAAAAATATTTAGGACTACATCATGAATGGAATATATAATATGATCTCATTTATAATGGGATTACCATGTTAAATTTAGAGTTGTTATTAAGTTCTTTTCAATTTATTAGACAATAATAGCATAAGTAGGATCACTGAGAGAAACAAAATCACAAGGTACACAACATTTTATCCTGGGAAGCCCTCATGGGCAGAAAACCCAGCAAAAAATTCCTTAATATAGATTGCCAATACAATGCCAAGATAAAATACCAAACACTAGATAATATCCAAGACTAAGCAATGTGCCTCTCTCATTTCCTTCTTCTAACTTCAACTTCTTGTGCACTAGATGAGTGGCTTGAGTGAGTGAGTGAATGAGGCACTAGCCTCTCTTATTTATACTAGTTGAGGAGTGCTAGGGTTTTTTATTTTCATCAAGCAGGGCCGACTTCTCCAACTAGTGGCTAAAACCGCTTTAATTATCCCTAGGGGCAGCCTTATCAATTAGCATCATTTAACTAGGGTTTGAGAAATCCAAAAAAGGGGATTTGGTCATACATAAGTCCCGACATGATCAATCCACAAAAGGGGATTTATCTATATGATAATAACTCAATTATGATTAGAATATTCTTCGTAGTTATAGTATTTCAACACTCCCCCTTAACAAGAAGGGTATTATACAATACAACATCATCAGGAGAGAGAGAGGGAAACAACATCATCACCATCTGGATCATTGAATAGAATATATATAAATCATTGGAATGTTTTCTCATCATCAATATCATCATGATTCATAGCATGGAGTTGGAATAGAATCATCATCATCATTCATAGCATGGATCTGGAATCTGAAACATCAACATCAGTTAGTATAAAACTATAGAAACAACATCAACAACACTAGGATGATACATCATCATCAACAACACTAGGATGATACAACAACAACATCATAAACAACATGAGGCTGGAGAAATGACATCATCAACAACATGAGGCTAGAGCAACAACATCATCATCATATAGCAACAGAATGACGCAAGTGTATCAACAACATTTTGTGGTACCCTGATAGTCCCTAGGGATCTTCCCAGGAATCATAATATTCCATAGGATATAAAATCCTAACGAAGCTACCATGTGGTACTCTGACAAACCGTCCTTACCAGACCTTTGGGATCTTCCCAAGAATCTAAATACTCCCTAGGATATAAAATCCTAACAGAGCTACCACTAGTGACCACGGCTGGCATATACATGCACAGGTACTCTGACAGACCGTCCTTACTGAACCTTCGAGATCTGTCCAGGGATGATCAGTCCCCTAGGATATAAAATCCTAACTGAGCTACCCGTCATTGTTCAAGATACCATAGTATCATCAACATCACTCCCCCTTTCGAGGGAGGTCCTTTCAGACTATACTAAGCTTGTCTCGAAAGTATTCAAACTTTACACGATACATAGGCTTAGTCAACACATCTGCAACCTGCTCATTTGTGCCAACATATTGGAGCTTTAAAACTCCCCTCTACACCATATCACGAATGTAGAGATACCATATTTCTATGTGCTTCGACTTGTCATGGAACACAGGGTTCTTCGTCATCTTTATTCAACTCTGGTTATCACATAGAATTATGGTTGCTTCCATCTCCAGATAAAATAGACCTGTCAACAACTTCTGAATCCATATGGATTCACAACTAGCAGAACATGTTGCAATGTATTCTGCTTCTTTCGTGCTGAGAGAAATATTGGATTGCTTCCTACTCTTCCATGAAGTCATGGTTGACCCTAGACTAAAACATCATCATGAAGTGTTCTTTCTATCATAAACACTTCCATCCCAATCTGAATCAGTATAACCAAGTAGTCTAAAGTCATGATCAACATTATAATAGAGACCAAAGTCCAATGTAACCTTAAGGTATCTCATCACATGTTTTGCAAAAACAAGGTGAACATGTTTAGGTTCTACCAGATACTGAATCAAGGTGTTCACAACAAAACATATATCTGGCCTGGTATTCATTAGATACATCCATGATCCAATGATCTGTCTGTACATCGTATAATCAACCAATTCTGACGAAGTATCAACGAGGAGCTTCAACTTTGTTTCCATGGGTGTGTTCATGGCTTTACATTCCAACATATCAAACCTCTTCAATATTCCAGCTGCATACTTCCCTTGGTTAAGGAAGATCTTCTCTAAGCTCTGCCAAACCTCAAGACATAAGAAATAATGCATTAGGCTTAGGTCTTTCATATCAAACTCTATAGTGAGCTTCTTGTTACAATCTGTGATGAGATTTTCTTGTCCAGTTAAGAATAATCCATATACATACAACAACAATATAACTGGCTCATCATTCATAACCTTGAAGTAAAGGTTAGAATCAACTTTACTCTTGGTAAATCCCAAGCTCATCAGGAAACTGTCAATTCTACAATACCAAGCTCTAGGAGCTTTCTCCAACCCGTACAGAGCCTTCTTCAATATGCATACATGAGTCATTCTATCTTCAAATTCAAACCCTTAAGGTTTTTCTATATACACTTCTTCTTGAATGACATCATTTAAGAAGGATGTTTTCACATCCATCTGGTGTAAATTCCACTTCATCTTGGTTGCAAGAGCTATGATGGTTCTGATAGAAGTGTATCTGGCTACAGGAGAAAACATATCTTCATAATTAATGCCTTCCTTTTGAGAAAATACACGAGCTACAAACCTTGCTTTATGTTTTTCAATACTTCCATATGCAACATGTTTTATCTTGTATAACTGTTTGGAAGATACCACATCTTTGTTCTTCGGTCTGGGAACTATTTCCTATACATCATTCTTTATAATGGATTGGTATTCTTCTGTCATGGCATCTGCCCATTCTTTGTTCTAAATGACTTCTTCAAATCAAGTAGTCTCCTTTTCTATGAGATCACACATCAAATCCATGTAACTGGAGAATGATTTAGGTTTCTTGATTCGTCTCATGGTTCCTTCTGGGCCACCATACTTCTCTCCATCTTGAATGAGTTCCCTTGCCCATGATGGCTTTCTCTTGTGAGAGATCGTCATTTGGGGAGGTTCTTGAGATTCTATCATATCATGATCTTCTAGAATCTCATCATTAGGGGTATTTGTAACTTCCCTCACTATTTCTACAACTCTGGGAGCTACAAGATCTTCTTCATATACTTCTTCAAGATGGCATCTCCTTGATTTATTGAGTGTTGCATATTTATCAAAGGTTACATCTCTGTTGATCTCAATATGATGGTAACCTAGTATGTAAATTATGAATTCCTTAGAGACCTCATAGTATCCAACAAATATTCACTTCTTTCCTAAAGGGTCCAACTTAGTTCTCCTTTCTTTCGGAATGTGTACAAACATCGGACAACCAAATATCTTGAGATGGATTACTTTTGGCTTCTTTTTGGAGAACATTTCTTCGGGGGTTTTGAATCCAAGGGAACTATGGGATAGTTTGTTTTGTACATACATTGTTGTTCTTGGTGTGTCATCCCATAAGTGCATTGGAATATTTTGATCGTGGATCATAGTTTTCACTGCTTCTATTATAGTTCTATTGTTTCATTTTGCTACACCATTTTGTTGAGGATTTTAGGGAATGGTGAGCTCCCTCTTAATCCTGGCATCTCTGCAAAAGATTACAATTTCTTTTGAGGTGTATTCTCCTCCATTATCTAACCTGGGTATCTTGATTTTTCTTTCAGAGAGATTCTCTATCAAGGATTTGAATTCCTTGAATTTTACAAACACTTTATCTTTTGATTTCAAGAAGTAAACCCAAGTCTTGCGAGAATAATCATCAATAAATGACACATAGTATACATACCCACTAAGAGAGGTTGATGGAATTGGGCCACACACATTTGAGTGGATGAGATCCAAGATTCCTTCTACTTTACTGTCACTCATCAAGAAAGGGTTCTTTATGTTCTTTCCTTGTGCACATCCCTTGCACACACCTTCATGATCAACCTTGAATTCGGGTAGACCTGTCACTACCTTGCTTATATATGGTAAGGATTTGTAGTTGATGTGAGCTAGTCTTATATGCCAAAGTTCACACAGAATCTTTATGGAGTGAGTCAAACTTGCATCTGAGTGACCTTTTAATTTATACATGCCACCTTCTTTTGTCCCAATAACAATTGCATCTTCTAGGGTTTTTCCTTTAAGTCACATGAGAACTTCACCATCTATGAATGCAACCCTAAAACCTTTCTTATCTAAATTTGAGATAGAAAGTAAGTTCTTTGTCAAACATGGTACATATAGTACATCCTTCATCTTCATTGGGGTACATGAATCAAGTTTGTAGGTGGATTCTCCCACTCCTTTGATAGGGCACTGGTACTCATCTTCGAGTGTAACTTTCTAGGGAAAGTTATTTTCTGTAAGGCTAGAGAGAATTCCTCTCTGACCTGTCATGTGCTTAGAGACACCACTTTCTATGAGCCAAGTATCCTCTCCAGGTGACACAGATCCTGAGAGGGAAGAGAATAAAACATAGTCTTCAATCTTTTCTTTAATCATCTTTGTGGGTGGCTCATCATCTTCAACTACATGGGCATGGTGTTTTTTGTTATTTCTCTTCTTGTATTCTTCTCTTATGGCTAAAAAATTATTATCAATATGTCCCATATTATCACAATGATAACATTGATAAGAGGAGGAATCTTTTTCTCTTCTTTGTCTTTTCTGAAATTTATGGAATCTCCTTGGAGGGTGAGATTCTTTATCGGAGTGGGTGAATCTCTTTGGAGAGTGACATTCATTATGTAGGTGGGTCTCCTCTTGGAAGTGATACATTTTCTTTCCTCCTTTAGCATGAGAATCTAGGGCTTTATCTTCATCCCTTAACAATATTTCTTCTCGGTTAGCTACTCTTGCTTCTTCTTGAACACATTCTTCCCAAAGATTGTCAAATTGGAGTTTTTCCTTTATTGCACAAATAGTTTGGATGAAGGAATCCCAAGGTCTTATGAGACCATTAAGAGTTGTCATTATGATTTAATCTTCATCTAGGTTGTCTCCAATTGCTTCTAGTTGTTCCTTGAATTGAGAAACCCTAGAGAAATAGTCATGAACAGTTTCTCCTTTCTACATCTTTGTACTCTTGAGTTGGGTTCTCAGATTCATCTTCCATTGATATTCCTTCCTTCATACATTTTGGTTAGGGCATCAAACATTTATTTTGGAGTATTATTTGAAGACACTTGAGGGATAAAGTGATCTTTAATGGAGTTTGCAATGATTCTTTTGGCCCTAACCATATTCTTCTTGTACTTTTCTTTAGGTGCATCTTCTGTGGGTTTTCGTACATTTTCCTTTATGAATTTTGCAAGGTCATTCTCTTCAAGAATGAGTGCAATCCTATACTTCCAGGCACAAAAGTTATCCACGCCTTCTAATTTTTCAACAAGCTTGATGCTTGCAGACATCTTGACCTGAAGCTGGGAAAATGACCAAAAATTGAAAGTGCTCAAAATTGAATATGAACCTACCAAGAGGTGCATTGGGCTGAGGTGAGTAGGCTAGTGCAATCTTTTTTCATAAAATCCAAATTTTACCCTTTGAAATTGGACCTGCGAAAATCTGGACTGGTACTTTTGGTATTGGTTCTAGTTTCCTGGTTTTCTAGTTTTTTGGTACCCGTGAAAACTAGGGTTTCACTTTCTGGAGGCTCTGGCCACTAAAAAGGTGTGATCAATATGCCAATGAGTTCACTAGGCTAGGGGCCACTTCCCTAGATGGTTTTTAGGCTAAAATTCCCTTCCAACAAAAAACCCTAATTTTCTTGTATGGCAACAGTGACATTTTTGGTTACCCAGTGAAAGGTGCTCTATTCAGTCAAGCTATGATACCATGTTAAATTTAGAGATTCTATTAAGTTATTTTCAATTTACTAGACAATAATAACATAAGCCAAATCATTAAGAGAAACACAATCACAAGGTACACAACATTTTATCGTGGGAAACCCTCATGGGGGAGAAAACCCAACAAAACATTCCTTAATATAGATTTATAATACAATGCCAAGATAAAAGACCAAACACTAGAGAATATCCAAGAATGAGCAATGCACCTCTCTCTTCTCCTTCTTCTAACTGCAGCTTCTTGTGCACTAGATGTGTGACTTGAGTGAGTGAGTGAATGAGGTGCTAGCCTCTCTTATTTATACTAGCTGAGGAGCGCTAGGGTTGTATATTTTCATCAAGTAGGTCCGACTTCTCCAACTAGTGGCTAAAACCACTTTGATTAGCCCTAGGGGTCGACTTCTTAATTAGCATCATTTAACTAGGGTTTGACCAATCAACAAAAGGGGATTTGGTCATACATAAGTGCCTGCATGATCAATCCACAAAAGCGGATTGATCTATATGATAATAACTCAATTATAATTAGAGTATTCTTGGCAGTTACAATATTTCAACAACCCGTATATATATAGCAATTACGGGATCCTCGTAGGACTCGCGTCTTTTTGTTATTTAATTGTTATTTCTTCGTATCTTTTATTTAATTAACCAATATGTGTTTTATTTTTCAAATACCATGGATGAATTCCATACCATGGTCTAAAAAAACAATGGGTGAATACCATGGGTGAATTTCCATGGGTTAAAAAACTTTTCTCCATTTATGATTATTTTTTTTTCCCACCAAACCATTATTATTATTATTACTCATTATTATTCTCTTTCCCACCAAACCATGGTGATTTGGTGGATGGCCACCCATTTCCACTTGGATCACTTGTTAAATATGGTTCCAAATGACACATGTCATTTGAGGACTAGTAGATTCTATATGTCACCCATTAAATTCACTAAATTCACTAGACAAAAGAGAGCCCACTAAATGATTAATATGATCAAGCAATATCATACTTTCATTGTGTAATTTGGCCATGAAGTTAGACGTGTGAGAAGCCTCAAGACATGTTGAGAAAACCATGTATTCCACTTTGTCTTTCTACCAATGATCTTGCAATTGATCATCCATGGAAATAGAAACATTATACCTCTCAACATGTCGTTCTACTACATTAATGCAATTAGAAATAGTGCTTCCTTTGGAGTATTTTGAATCAATCATTGTACCCCATGAAGCACAATCAATGCCACTCATCGACCACTTTTGAACTACTTCAACTACATCACAAAGATAGTTTCTTAATATTGTTTCTATAAAAACAAGGGTAATGGGTGCAAAGTAGCTAGTTAGTATCATACGATTTTTAAAAATATATATCAAAATTTTATTTACAATTTTATAATATTTACATATGTGTGAATTGTATTAGGTTTCTAATTTTTACTAATCTATGCAAAATTATCTAAAATTGCAGAAGGATTGATATAACATATTTATCAATATATTCAAACTTTTTGAAACATATTCACATGCAATGCCATTTAAGTCTACTTCAACAATGAAAGCCTATGAACATAGTGCATTGAAAATAGCTATTTCATTATATTTATTACATACATGACTATTTCACTTCCAATCCAAACACTAAATTGGTATATGTAGAGCGATTTGACTAGTAAAGTCTATGGAGATATAGATACATTAGCCCCCCTCTAGATTTGAACTTATGACCTTTTAAGAGGAAACACATGGTCTTAACCATTAGGGTCACTCATATTGTATCTTTATAGTAAGTATTTTATGCTAGATCTTTATGAGGCATGTCTTTCAACCTTTTTATGATCATTGCATTGTGCATTGATTGTTAGATCATAAAAAAAATTGAAAGGTTTACATTTTAAAAATATTTAATCTCTCAAAATTTGATAAATCTCAATTAAAATAGATTTATGTTAATGTTTTTTTTTTTGTTTTTTTTTTTAATTTTAACTATTTCATTATTTACAATAACTTGTTCCCTTTAATTCTAAAAAAAAAGAAAAAACATTGACTTAATAACATGTTTCCTTCAAATGCATTTTTTGTAAATCCCTATAGACTTAACTTATTTTCCATATTCTCACTTTATTTTAGAATAACCTATTTCAAGTGCATTTTTTATAAATCATTATAGACTTAACTTGTTTTCCATATTCTGAGTTTATTTTAGTGTTTTGAGCATTAAACTTGTAATATTACATTTTATGAATTTTAATCATAAGTAAACATTGCACAAGAGAGAATAACCTCACAATAATTTGCAGTAACTTGCACTATTACGAACTATCGTATGGAATATCTATGAGAATTTATAGATCATTGGTGTAAATTTTATTTGCTCCTGAAAAGTGACGAGAAAGGAGAGAACCATTCTACTCTTAAAATCCATGGAATCAATGTCCAAAGTTAAGAGTATTTCCCTTTAAATTAGTTTGTCTTAAACCTTGGGGTGCTGTATTGATTCAATGCCGTTTCGGTACTTTAATGCTGGGTCTTAGCATACGCCAAAGGTTTTTTTTATCAAGCTTAATTCGATCCTTATTTTCTGGTAATTTCTTATTCAATTTCGCAGCATAATTAGCATATTGGCAGAATGAAGTGTACTATATTTTGCATATGTGCTTTTGCTGCAGGAATGTTCAGATCATTTCAGAAAACAGAACTTTAAAGTTTTTTTGTTTTTTTTTAAAGAGATGTCACGTCTAGGCATGGGTATTTAGTGACATCTATACCAATCACAAATAGTGACATCTATCTGACCAATTACAAAATTGAAATTGAAATTTTAATAATTAGTAACATCTATCTGACCAATTACAAAATTGAAATTGAAATTTTAAAAATTATTAAAAAGATTTTCAAATATTAAAAAAAACATTTTAATAAAAAAATAATAATCTAGAAGGGATTTCATTGTTAAATAATCAAAAGGATCTTCAATTCCCTCCATTTTCCAACAATGTGATCTTATCACTATTGAAGCTTAAACTTAAAGATATTATAAAATAGTGTTTGGATACAATTTTAGGATAAAGATATTATAAAATAGTGTTTGGATACAATTTTAAGAATGTGTATTATAAATCCCAGATGGGGTGACACACTCGTCATCGGATGGGGTGAATATGAGGGTAGTTAAAGCTTCTCGCTGCCACCCTCCTCCTCTGTCTAGTTGTGATGGTTAGCTTGCATGAGCGCCAAGGTTTAGTGCATTGGGCCTTAATGGAGACCTAGGCTTGGCTCCTCAACATCAGTACGAATTTGGTTATGGCCATTACTCTTGCAGTAATGGCTACCAAAGCCATCAAACCCTCCATCCTCCTGGTCTTTTTGTGTAATGTCCCCCACCTCTTGATGAAGAGGTCCGGGAAGACATATGTAACACACCCACTATCATTATTTTTAAAATTTCTTT
>JZKD02S0952236.1:391381-403649 GCA_000966675.3 Picea glauca
CAACATGAAAATGAGAGCCTTGAAAATTACATTGAACAATTCAACTATAACCTACAAAGGGCAAGGAAAACATATTTAGCTATTGAGACACGATGTGTCTTGTCTCTGAGAGGAGTATGAGATGACCACATATAAATTCTCAACCGAATGGGTGGAGGAGAGGTTTCTCAAATGGAATATGATATTATCTTAGAACTTGGTCGTATATTCCAGACGTACATAGACAACAAGCAGAGGATCAAGGTATATACTCGCAAGAACTAGAAAAATTGTAGGAGGTGGAGTTATGAGGGAAGAAATGGGGAACACATTAGAAGAATTAAAGAATGATATACTTAGTTCCTTGAGCTCCTAGATGGATACATTGTAGACAAGGAATAAGAAAGAAGAGACAAAGAGAGATTTGGCTATATTTTTCCCAAAGTGTGGGACAAAGTACCCATGGAAAGAATGTACATTGGATAAGATCAAGGTGTGTGGAATATGTAGCGAGGACCATACTACTCACAACTTTCCATCCTTACCTGGACTAAAGGATATCTATCAAAAAGCTGAGGAACCAGAGAATTTATGCTTTGTCTCTCAAAATTGACCTTGGCAGCCTAGACCCCAAGGTATGATCCAAGATCAATATCAATATTTCAATTCATATTGGACTAACCCTTCCATGAAATATGCTTCTCAACCATGGGGTATGCTAACACAATAATGGGTGGCTCCTCCTCATTCAAAACAGTTATGGAAACAAGGGTGGATAAATCCTACTATAAGAGGGCCTCAACAACCTATAACACAACCACCCATATAACTTCTTACTCCTCCCCAGATGCATGCATCCACATCCACCCCTCCTCGACCACAACTACCTACACAACCCATTCATAAACCCAATACAGAAAGCTAGGACAAACTGTGCACGTTGTTGGACTTTTTTCCTACCCTACCTATTCCATCTCTTCCCTAGATTGCAATAATATCCATTTTCGATCTGATAAGACACTAACCAAGAACCAACCTTGTATTAGTATTTAAGATTTGAGTGAGGATGTATGAAATGAATAATTGGAACCAAAACAATATCGAGAACCTTTGAAATCTAATAATTTCCACCTTGAACTTCAAAACCCACCCTATCAAGAAATGTTGCACCTAGCGAGACCTTTTACGCAGCCTGAGTTTGACTTCCCAATAGAGCTAAAAAATGTGTGTGTCAAAATACCGTTATTCCAAGCCATCAAGGATGTACCAATATACTCAAAAGAAATATGGAAACTTTTCTTGAGGAAACCTAGTAGAAAATGAAAGGATCCCCAAACCGTCTATGTCATGGGAAAATTGTCTAACTTAATGATGGGGGAGAGTTCTCACAGCTAAACAATTAGATCTGGGTAATTCATTAGTTAATGTGAAGATCAACAATACACTTATCAGTAACACATTAATTGACATTGGGGCTTCCATCAATGTTATGACACGCAATACCATGCCTTTGGACTTACAGGCCTTAGGGAAGGCCCAACCATAATCCAACTATCTAACAGGTCAACCATTAAACCAGAGGTAATCTTGGAGGATGTAGTGATATCAATAGAATCGTGGGAATATCCCATTGAATTTATGGTCCTACAACCAAAAATCTCTCTAGGAAGGTATCCTCTAATCTCGGGAAGGCCTTGGATTGCCATTGCAGACACTTACATTACATTGGTTGTAGGTCAGGAAATATGACCATCTCCCATGAGAAATACACAAAACAATTAACCCTCTATCCTCCCGCCAAACCTAGCATTGACCTAGAGATGCCACTTTGGGTTGATGGAGAAGATAGTGAGGAAGAAGGAGAAGCCCGTCAATTCCTCTCCATATATCAATACTTAGACATAAGAGATAAAGCATAGGATGATGAAATAAATGATTTTATAGCTTCCTCTTCCTCATAAAACACACATATTCTTTAGCATGTGATGCAACCAGATATACAAGATTCTCTATCCTTAACAAGCATCTCTCCCATAGAACGTGATTCCAAACCAAAGAAAGACAAAGGATGCCTTACATAAACCATAAAAATCATCCCAGGAAAAACCTTGAAAATTAACTAGGGACTAACTGAACAACAAAAAGAGCGATTGGTTAAAGTGATGCAAAATAACAATGATGCCTTCACCTAGGATTACTCTAACATGAAGGGAATCCATCCTGACCTATGCAAACATCACATATATATTAAGGAAGGATCTTGACCCATCCACCAACCCCTACGTCAGATGAATCCGGCCCTGAAAGACATAGTCAAAGAGGATCTATAGAAATTGCTCACAATCAACTTCATCTACCCATTTTTTGATAGCCAATGGGTCTCCCCTCTAGTCATAATACCAAAGAAAAACGGTAAATGGAGAATTTGTGTCTAATATAGAGAAGAAAAAAAAGAAACACACAAAGACCATTTCACACATCCATTCATTGACTAGGTCTTGGATACGTTGGATGGAAATAAATACTTTTCTTTCCTTGACAGATTTAGTGGGTATAACTAGATCCAAATTGTACCCAAAGATCAAGACAAAAAAATGTTCACCTTTCCTTGGGGGACATTTTACTATTGTGTTCTACCATTCAACTTATGCAACGCCCCTGCTACGTTTCAACGAGTTGTTATTAGTATATTCTATGATCTGATTCATGATTGTGTGGAAACATATATGGACGATTTTACGACATATAGGGATTAATTCGATGAGGGATTGGTAAACCTAGAGAAAACGTTGATAAAGTGTAAAGAATCAAATGTTTCCCTCAAAAATGAAAAATGTTTGATGATGTTAACTGACAACATTGTACTAGGACACCACATCTCAAGAAAAGGTATCCAGGTAGATCTAGCAAAAGTACATGTAATATTAAACTTTCCAACTCCAACTTCGCAAAAGAAGGTACAAAGTCTCTTGGGATATGCTGGTTATTACCGTTGATTCATTGAATTTTTTTCACAAATTGCTCGTCCATTATTTGCTTTACTTAACAAAGATATTGAGTTTGTATAGACAGGGACATCCCAACATGCACTTCATGAACTAAAAATCAAAGTGTCTGAGGATCTTGTTTTAAGGGGGGGAAATGGTCCCTCCCGTTTCATATTTCCACTAACACATCAAACAATGGCATTGGAGTTTTTCTAGGGAAACTATAAGGAAATGACCCATATGCAATTTACTATGTCAGTAAGAATCTCTTGCCTACATAATTGAACTATATGGTAACTAAAAAAGAGTTTCTTGTTGTTATTCATGCAATAAACAAGTTTAGGCACTACATTACAGGATATATGGTAATTTTACATATTGATCATGTCGTTATTAAGTATTTAATGAACGAACCAATCACCAATGGCATGGTCACTCAATGGTTGATTTTATTACAAGAATTTAATATTGCCATCTTAGATAAACCAGGAAACATAATGCAGTTGTTGACTTTCTTTCTAGAAATTTAACATATAATGAAAATGAACCTCCAATAGAAGATTTCTTTCCAGATGAACATCTCTTTGCAGTATCTACTAACTCACCATGGTTTGTAGATATTTCTAACTTTTTGGCTACAGGCAAGCTGCCACGTCATCTTAATCCAAAAGAGAGATAAATAATAGTCAATAAAAGTGAAATATTTTCATGGATTGATGGTTGCCTCTTTTACACTAGGCTTGATTTGATTATCAAAAGATGTGTACGAGAAGATGAAGTCCATGAGATACTAAAATCCTGTCATGATGGGCGATATGGGGGCCATTTTGCTGATAAAAGAACTAGGTACAAGGCACTCCATCAAGGGTAGTATTGGCCCACTATCTTCAGATACACCAAAGAATATGTGAAGAGGTGTGACATATGTCAATGCATGGGTAGACCCATACAAATTGTAATATCCCCAAGGACGAGCCCCAATTGTATTTATAAATTGTAAACATGTTTTGTAGGCTGGTGAGCTAAACTGTTGATAAGTTGGTGGGCTTATTTGTTAACTAGGCTGGAGAGCCTAGGTGTTAAAGGCCAGGAGCCTGATTTTGTATATGTAATTATGCAGATCATTAATAAAATATAAACATAGTTGTGTGCAGACCGACCAAGAAGAAAGAGTGATGGGGGACTAAGCTTCCAAAAGGTTGGGTAAGGGAGGAGGCTAAGTGTGTGGGCCTAGGGGCTAAGCTAGGGGGCTTACCTCTAAAGGGGATAATAACTTATTATTATTTCCTAAAGGCTAAGGTGGAAAATTGATGAGTGTTGTCCTAATTTCCTAGGAAAGGGGAATGAATGCAAATGTGGTGCATGCAGCTCCAGGAAGACAAGTGTCAACCTAGGGGCATGCAGTTAAAGCTGATGAGTTGAGCCATGTTGGGGGTTCGCCCTCCATTCTGGCATCCACTGTCTATCCTGTTTTTGCAAGGAAAATGATCTCTGGATACCCTCATGCACCCCTGAAAATAAGTAACCCGTGATCCAAACAACGTTGGGGTTGGCGCGTCCATTCTTCCATACTCGGCCTGAGTTCGCTAGAATCCTTCCCGAGAAACCATTTTGTCTCTGCGTTTTAACCTCTGCATTGTTTCCTGGTGACGCACCCTAAAACCCATGGGGAAAACCAAGAGACTGATCCACGTCTTCTGTGAAGCCTGACCATCCCATATTTTTCTGTGTCGTGTGTGTCATAATTGTTGGTTGTTCTGGCCATGCAGTTCCTTGGCTTAGTGTGGCTTGTTGCCTCTGTCTGTTCGTTTTTGAGCCTTGTTGTTGTCCTCCTTGTGAGGGAACGGAGTTGAAGAAGCAGGTTGTTGGACCTGTGTGCAACACTCCCTCCAGGTGAGGGTGGTGGTTGTGGTTGAAGAGGTAGGTTTTCAAGGCTATGGGAAACTCTCTCCAAGTGAGAGAGTTTTTTGGGAAGTGGTTTTCTCCTAGAGAGAGTCCAACACCGACTACAAAGCTCTGAGAATTCTGGTTTGGCCTGTTGTTGAAGCCCAAGGCAAGGGAGGTGAAGCATCTGATGGACTATGTGACAGTGAATGTGTATACTCCTGGGGTGGGACAGACATGTGGGGAATGAGAGTCCGTGAGTAGTGGGCATAAGAAGGCTCCTGGAGAGAATCCTTTTAGTTGCACTCTGCAGTTTCCCATAACCTCAACCTAGTCTAGGATTCCCTTGCCCTTGGCACAGGGGTAGACCCAGGGTTCAACGTACAACAACGCACCAACAAAATCCTAACTATCATCCCTTTCAGCAACACCTACGAAGCAAATGAAGTCTCACCCGAGGTAGAGGCAGGGGTGGTTGCAAAACTCAGGTGTCTGCAACCTTAGTTGGGACACAAATATGTGATTGTAATACTTAATAGAGCACTTAGCACCAATATTTCATCAATATTTAACCACTATCTACTGCGCAGATGAAACAAAGCATCGCATCATTCACTCAGACCTGACGTATCTAAGCACTTATCATAAAGAGGTAGATTAAATCTAGCAGATTCAAGTACTAAGCATATTCACATAGGTCAGATCTACATTCATATACATCATTAGCATAAAGCATAAACAGATCTATCTATCTATATCAAAGTACTTAGCAAGTAAAGACATAAACACATCAAGACATCGCACTAAGAAGAATAACACAATATTTATGTGGTTCACCCCCACCCCGAGGCTACGTCCACCAACTCTTCTTCTTTATTATCTTTGTCAAGCTTCTTATAGGCACATAGCATCAAAATCCTACTCCATAGAAGACAGGAGATCTGCGCACACTCCGTTAGATCCTCCTTCTTCGAGCTAGGGTACAACACCAAGCCTTGTTACAATTACTTGCACGTAACTCTGCAAGTCTCACACAGTATGCACAGAGCACTTACAATCCTTAATTATCACTTAGCCCAATATCACACAGATATGCATATCCCCCTTTCTTACATTGCCTAAACATCTATTTATACATTACAAAATAGGCCTAAACATGGGTAAACCCATGGGTCGACATCCCATACCCATTACATAATCCCAAATCCCAGAAAGGACCCAAAAAGGGGCTGAGATCCCGTGATCTCTGCTTTGTGTTGTGCTCCATCTTCGACAGGATGTCGAAGTCCCAAAATAGGTCAAACTTGACCAAGGATCTACCAAAACTTGGTCAAGGGCCAAAAATGAGAGTCTGTGAGTATTGGGCGTAAGAAGGCTCCTGGAGAGAATCCTTCCAGTTGCACTGTGCAGTTTCCCGTAACCTCAGCCTAGTCTAGGATTCCCTTGCCCTGGGTGGATCTTAGTCCCAGCTTGGGGGTGACCCACTGTTGAGCGTGATGAGCAACGTGGTCTATGGCTAGGAGGTCCGTGGTAGGTCTACACATAGTTGGTGGATTTACTCCAGCTAAAAGATAAGTATCAATCTGTGCTTAATTTATATGTTATGCATGTTTGTGTTACTGATGCTTGAATGTTATCATGTGTTCCGTTGCATGTGGATTTACTGTTAATCTTGTTTGAATCTAAATGGTAACAATAACTCTGTGTTATGTGTTTAATTTCGATTAAAATTCATGTTATATATATTTATATGTGAATTTTCCACAGTGGTAGCATTACCCGGTCTATGTGGAGGGCCATTGATGCTACAATTTGGTATCGCAGCTAAGTCAGAGATGAATAGTGGCATTTCCCAGGCCGGTTGATTGTTGGGGATGTTACAAATTGGTATCAAAGCATGGTTACAACACTGAGCATGGATGGGCTATGTTAGTGGTAGTTGAAGCAAAAGTTTCGGAAAAGAATTGTTGTCGGAATGGAAAAATTCAAGTTTAGAGCCAAGGTTTCAAACATTGATCCTGAGTGGGCTAGATAAGTGGTCATTGGACCCAAGTTTTCAAGAGGAAATTGTGTCTAGAGGACCAATTTCGAACCTCAGAACCTTCTTGAGTTCCAAGAAGTTACCTTGGTCGTGTTACGAAGCTCAGGAGGAGTAGAGGTATCGTAAAACCACGACAAGAGTGGTGTTGGGCCGCAGAGTAATGTGGACCTTAGGATCTGTTCAGGAGAAGGATAATCCTTCACGACCATCATATCTAGTAATGTTGTGAGGCAGTTAGCCTTGAATTCCTTTGGAAATCCGCAGAGTAAAATAGTCTTTTATGCACCGTAGGATCTGTTCGGAAGGAAGGGAAATCCTTTACGACTGTCAGATCTAGGGAAGGTGCAGAAGGGTTAACCCAGAAGCCCTTCAGACTTCGCGACTTCAGTGAAGTATGATGCCAAAAACAAGAGAAGGGTCGAAGCCCGAAGCTCGGAAGTGGATCTACACTGTAGATCTGGAGAGGAGAGCTCGACCGTTGGATCAAGCCAATGTTAAAAGGTCAAATGCAGTAATGAAGGGCGAAAGCTTCCAAAGAGCCGAAGTAGTGATTCATAATGACATCACTTGGATGGGCGTGGACACATGAGATGTGTTCCACGTGTCTATGGGTTTCAAACCTGTGGAAAGTTGAAATGGCATTTGGAACGAGACACGTGTCACCCATCTGAATGGGCCATGTATCAGCCACTAGTACTCCTCCATGTGGCTTTTCGTATGAGCATGGATAGTGGGGTTGAGGTTACGTAATGTAGTTAAAGGTCGGAGGACCCACACTGGCGTTGGTCACGATACATCAAGATCGACAGCCAGGAGGCATTGCGGGGACCCAAGTTGCACGGGAGTTAATTCTCTAAGGTGGTCCCATAATCCAAACTGTGGTTTCACTTAGGGGTTACGTGTCTGTGTCAGAAGAATTGTGGGATTAAAGGCGAGTTGCTCCAAACCACCGTTGCATGCCCCCGCAATTGGAAAACATTAAGTGATGTGACGTAATGTCGTCACCAAAGGTGATTGGTAATGTTCGTAGATTAATCGTTCGGATGTGTGGATGTGAGATCCTCCGAAGCTCTGAAGTCTCGAAGACCCGAAACTCAGACACCTAAGGTTCCATAGTAAGTGTCAGCCATCGGATGTTAGGTAGACGTGGACTGATGATCTTCCCTACTTCGCGATTTTGGTAATCCAGAACTCTGAGAGATTGTTGTGTGGTGCTTGGAAATATTTCGAAGTTGAAGGCCCGAGTAAGCACTTCTTGATCTAGAACATGGTCACGACCCATGGTCACATGTCCTGGGGACTAAGAGAAAGGGGCTAGTGCCTGAAAATGATTACAGAGAAGAGAAGAGCTCGGAAAGAAAAGGATATCTGAACGTTTTCTTAAATCAGATTGGCATGAATGTGTAAATTGGTGAAGTATTGAATATGTTTCAATTGTTTCTCTTCTTTGAGTTTTCGAGTGCAAGAAGTCCACATTGTTCGCAAGGAGTGCGTTGACAGAGGTAAGTTAACCTCAAAGAAGCTTAGGAGAGATACCATTGAACCTTCATCAACAGAGGTGCAAGGAGTGCATAGGAAGAACTCTGTGTTGAGTTTAGAGAGAGATAGAGTCACTGAGAACTCTGTAGGGCTCTTCCAGGCGGGCATCGAGCGAGTGAAAGTGTGCATAGAGAGAACTCTTTGTGGATTTCATGGAGAAGAGTATCATAGGAATATACTCACAGAGTTGTTGAACACTCTGTAGAAAATGCTCAGCAAGGTGTGCTTTGAGTAGAAGGTTGCCAGGAGGGCACGAAGTTTTCCTTTGAAAGGAAACAAAAGGGTCGAGACCCTTAGGAGACTGAGTAAATTGAAAAGATCAGAAGAGATAATGCAAGGAGGGTGTGGGAGATAGACTCATTCTAATTCCTAAATCTCAGAAGAGATAACTGTTACGAGAGCAAAGACGATATCCAAGAGGCGGACTCGCAGGAGAAAGGTCAAAGGTTGAAGCCTTTGAACACTGACAAAAAATTCCAAGGCAGAAGAAGACAAAATCTCAAGAGGAGGTGCAACAAAAACCGTCAGATCAGTTGTGGGGAAGAGCTTAGACCGTTAGATTAGCATCCAACAGAACAAAGGAAGCACAGAGGAGAGGAACAGATCCCATATGTTAGGTCTGAGCACGAAGGACCAACAAATGTTGGATCCGGAGGTAAGCGCATGAGACTTAACCCTTGTGAGCGTAGGAGAAGTGGACTTGTCAAAGTCCTGAAGTGATTTGGGACCTTCCATCATCAAGGAGGACAGGGAGCGTAAGATCCACAACTTTAGAAGTTTGTGGACAAGGAGGAGGAGAAACAACCGAAGTAAATCTTAGTCATTGATCTGAAAGTGGATGCATGGCGCCAGATATAGAACTCCAAGTACGAAGCACTCCGAAGGAAAGGAGAGGATGAAAGCGTCGAAGTTTCGAAGGATATCTCGATCGTTGATCGAGGAGGAGTTCGAAGGACCGTTGATTTGGTCTTTTTCAGAAAAGAGTTGATGTCCCAAAGAGAATCAGGGCCACTGATTTGGAGAGGGTGCGCGGCAGAAGATCTGTCACTCTGGGGAAATTCACTCTGGAGATTTGTGTGTGTGGAGACCTAAGAACTCCCGAAGTCCGGAGAGCTAGAGTTCAACATAACTGTCCGATTGTTGAGCATAGGTGTCAATAGATATTCCACTCCGGAAGATTTTAATACAGGGAAAAGAAAATAGTTGAAAGTTGAAACTCCCTAGGGTCGGAGAGCCGGAATCAATCATAGCCGTTGATTTGGAAGGGAGCTACGTGTCGACAGATCGTGTAGATCTAGGATCGCATGTGGAAGGAGGAAAGAAGGTAGAAAAGGGGAGATATATAATAGTCGTTGATCGTGGATCAATGCCAAGGGATTGGAGATCGACGGACAAGTTGGATTGCGGGGCCAAAACTTGCTCGGATGTTAAAAATCTGAGAGCGGGCTGCGATTTATACCACGGTTTTAACAAAGTGATGCATGGTAGGTGGAGGTGAATTGCGGGGTGAAAAGCGAATTGGCCAAAACCAGTCTTGCCCATGCCCGCAATCACAGCTTTCCATGAGTTCATAGCCCAAGGTATTATGAAGGAAGGGGCTAATGAAAAAGGGGCTAGTGCCTGAAACTTGGAGTTTTGGAAGTGTGCAGGAATAAGCCCGCGGGTCTGTTAGGACCTGCGCCTAAAGGAGAAAAGGGGACCTGTGTATAATATTTTTGGGTTCAATCACGAGCCTGAAGAGTCAATGCGACTCAGCACATGGAAAGATCCATTGACCAGGAGGTCAACAGACCCCGTTGAAGTAGGGGTACCACGTCAAAATTGATCAGGGAAGAAATAGTCATGTACAGTGACTACAATGAGAGCACAAGAAGATTCAGGAATCCAGGAAGAATTGTAGACTTCTGGGATCAACAAGGAAATGTTTTATAGGGAGAAAGAAGTTGCTGCAATTTATGTGGCAGGAAGTATGTTACGGCTTGTTGGGTCAACCAGAGGAAAGAATGCTTGCATGTTTGCAAGTGTTGTTGATGATGTTGTTGCATAAGGAGGGAAGAAATAGAGAGCTGAAGTGTTGGTTATAAGTTTGATAAAAGAAGTATGAAAGCTTCTACTGCCATCAAACATTCAGGTAGTATAAAATTTATTAATGGCAATCATGCATGTATGAGTTTTATTACTCTTTTTTTATAATTGCTGAAAGGAAATTTAGATAAGAATTTCCTCAGCCAGAGTTATTTTATAAAATCACATGATTATTATTGAATGCATACCACTGGATGTGGTAAAGGCTGGAGGCCTGTATTAATTCAAATCTTTTTAGCTTCTGAATGCACACATTGACATAATAGAATGTCATGTTAATTTGGTTGTGGGGTAACAACCAAAGATTTAAAAGATAAGAACTTGTTATAGGAATGAATGTTAGTAAGCTAGTCATGTATGAGACTAGGACAGGGTTGGATATGGAAAGGTACAAATATGGAAAGGTTATGAGCCACACAGGAACTAAAAGCTTCCTACTTTTAAATAAAACTTGGGCTGCAACCTTTTTGCTAACACTAATGAAGACCACAAAATTATATTCTTGGTGTAGTGGTCGGGTCGAAGAGGAAGGCATCCAATTAATTGGGAAGACAATAGGAAGTGTGTGGAGAATTTGTCAACACATTGACCAGAATTCCAACTCATGGGCGGTGAGATACATGACTGAGATAAAGAGCATTATGTAATCCAATGCAAGGTGTGTTGAATAAGTATGCATTGTGAATTTCACTCATGCATAGTAAGTGACATAATTGTATACTAAATGCAATGGTTGAATGAGTTTTTTGTAAGTACATGCATATATATTATTGCATGGAAATAATTTTTATTAATAGCTGAAATGTTGTGAACTCATGAACCTGAGGACATTTCAGGAGTAGTTAGACATTGCAATAGGAAAGATGCAAGTCAAGTAGTCACATGAGCATTGACTACAGAAATTTTTTCTTGTTCAGAAAAAGATGTAATGAACTTACACATATTATTGTGAACGTGCATATGCATAGAATGATGAGTCATTCTAGTTTATTAAATTGTTGGATAATTGTGACTAAATTGCTAGATGCAGACAATTCTAAATTCACTGCATATGGTTTTGTACATATTGCAATTGAATTATGATGTACAGGAAATACTGACAATTGTTGGTAGTATGCAAGATGAAGCCTTGCAGGAAAATGATATGTAGTTTGGTGCTTGTGGAAAAACCACAAGGAAGGATTCATTCATATATGGCAAGAACCAAGAAGAATTATGAAATGGAATTTCATGTTTGGGAAAAAAGTTGAATTCCCTTTTGAACTAAGTTTGAGTTCCTAAATGAATTAATTTTGTTTCCTCGTGATAACTGCATGTGGGCGATGCAAATGAGATGATGTTGATTAAGGTGGAATGTTGACTACAAAGAGTAGCATGGGAAGATCCTGATTGGAGACCTTTGAGGGCAGTTGGAACTCCTCGAGCCACGGTGCTCTAAGACTACCGGTCCGGCCTGTTGCTGTAGCCCAAGGAAAGGGAGGTGTAATAGTTGATGGACTATGTGACAGTGAAGGTGTACACTCCTGGGGTGGGACAGGCATGTGGGGAAGAGAGACCGTTGGTTGGAGTGTTGTTGAGGTTTGGTACCTTGGTCTAGACCATGTGATATGGAAGTCTTCTCAATCAAAAGATAAGTACAATTATGATCCAGGTGGATATTGGTGGCCACCCACCTTTTCCGACTGGCTCAAAACAGTTTTCTGGCAATTTTGGCAATTTACTATTTTTAGCAGGTTTTAACTTCCGGGGCCAT
>JZKD02S0952236.1:409256-443986 GCA_000966675.3 Picea glauca
GTAAGCAGATTTCAGTCATTTGTGATTAATGAAATAAAGTCTTATTTCCGCTGCATCTCTGTGTTTATGTGTATTTCTGCATTTCATTGTGTTCCTACATAAATCCGGATCAAATTATCTATTTATTGTATGTTGTATATCTTGTATATAGGTTATAATGTTATTAGAATTGCTTGTATATACATATATATACATTGCATTACCTGCATCCATGAATGTACATAATGTGTTTCATATTTCATTGCTTAAGAAATGTATACCCTATGATAATCATGTTATTGATTGGAATGTGATTCAGGTAGAGCAAGAAGGTGTCTTGCAAGTGCATCTGGTGTGCATATTAGATCGGAAGAGAAAACAGCTCTGGAATCAAGCCATAGGGCTTATAAAGGTCCAGTGGACCTGGTACAATCTTGAGGATGTGACATGGGAACATGAGGATGCTATGTGGGTAGAATGCCCGCATCTTTTTGAATATTTTTGGAAATCTTGATGATGTTGTGTAAACGTTGCATTGAGGACAGTGCAAAAATAAGGGGAGGGGATTGTAATATCCCCAAGGATGAGCACCGGTTGTATTTATAAATTGTAAACATGTTTTGTACGTTGGTGAGCCGAGTGTTGATAAGTTGGTGGGCTTATGTGTTTACTAGGCCGGAGAGCCTAGGTGTTAAAGGCCAGGAGCCTGATTTTGTATATGTAATTATGCAGATCATTAATAAAATATAAACATCATCGCGTGCAGACCGACCATGAAGAAAGAGCAATGGGGGACTAAGCTTCCAAAAGGTTGGGTAAGGGAGGAGGCTAAGTGTGTGGGCCTAGGGACTAAGCTAGGGGGCTTACCTCTAAAGGGGATAATAATTTATTATTATTTTCTAAAGGCTAAGGTGGACAATTGATGAGTGTTGTCCTAAGTTCCTGGGAAAGGGGAATGAATGCAAATGTGGTGCATGCAGCTCCAGGAAGACACGTGTCGACCTGGGTGCATGCAGTTAAAGCTGATGAGTTGATCTGTGTTGGGGGTTCATCCTCCATTCTGGCATCCGTTGTCTATCATGTTTTGTGGGGCAACTAATCTATGGATACCCTCACGCACCTCTAAAAAAAAGTAACCCATGAGCCAAACCACACTGGGGTTGGCCCGCCTATTCTTCCATTATCGACCTGAATTCGTTGGAATACTTCCCGAGAAACCGTTTTGTCTCTACGTTTTGACCTCTGCATTGTTTCCTGGTCACGCATCCTAAAACCCGTGGGGAAAACTGATAGATTGATCCACGTCTTTTGTGAAGTCTGAGCATCCCATATTTGTTTGTGTTGTGTGTATCATAACTATTGGTTGTTGTGGCCATGCAGTTCCTTGGTTGAGCGTGGCTTGTTGTCGGTGTTTGTTCATTGTTGAGCCTTGTTGTTGTCCTCCTTGTGTAGGAACGACGTTGAAGAAGCAGGTTGCCATGCCTGTGTGAAACACTCTCTCCAAGTGAGGGAGGTGGTTGTGGTTGAAGAGACAGGTTGTCAGGCCTATGGGCAACTCTCTCCAGGTGAGAGAGTTTGTTGGGAAGTGGTTTTCTCCTAGAGAGAGTCCAACACCAGCTACAAAGATCTGATAATTCTGGTCCGGTCTATTGCTGAAGCCCAAGGAAAGGGAGGTGAAGCATCCAATGGACTGTGTGACAGTGAAGGTGTATACTCTTGGGGTGGGACAGGCATGTGGGGAATGAGATTTTGTGAGTAGTGGGCATAAGAAGGCTCCTGAAGAGAATCCTTCCAGTTGCACTGTGAAGTTTCCTGTAACCTCAGCCTAGTCTAGGATTCCCTTTCCCTGGGTGGAGCTTAGTCCAAGCTCGAGGGTGATCCACTGCTGAGCGTGATGAGCAGCGTGGTCTATGGCTGAGAGGTTCGTGGAAGGTTTGCACGTAGTTGGTGGATTTACTCTAGCTAAAAGATAAGTGTCAATCTGTGCTTAATTTATACGTTATGCATGTTTGTTCTATTGATGCTTGAATGTTATCACGTGTTCTGTTGCATGTGGATTTACTGTTAATCTTGTTTGAATTTGAATGGTAACAATAACTCTATGTTATGTGTTTAATTTCGATTAAAATGCATGTTATATGTATTTATATGTGAATGTTCCGCAATGGTAGCATTACCCGGTCTCTGTGGAGGGTCGGGGATGCTACAGTTTTGTATCGCAGCTAAGTCAGAGCTGAGTAGTGGCATTGCCCAAGCCGGTTGATGGTTGGGGATGTTACAGAAATAGATGAAATTTCACTACAACTGTAGATGGTGTTAGAAACTTTTGAAAAATGGGCCATTGATTTTGTGGGACCAATAAATCCCCCTTCCCGTCGACACTCCTACATCCTCGTCTGTACTGACTATGTCACAAAATGGATGGAGGAAAAATCGCTTATGATATAAACTTAACAGGAAGTACTTGAGTTTCTCCATGAAGACATCTTTGTAAGGTATGGGATACCACGAGTGGTAGCAATTGATGGAGGAACTCATTTCACATCATGACTTGTCAGAGACCTAATGGAAAACTACAAGATCAAGCATAAAGTAACAACACCATATCACCCATAGGGAAATGGATAACTATAGGGGACTGATAAGATCCTTGAGACCATCATCACCAAAACCGTCATAATGCACCTCAAGGATTGGGTTGATAGACTCCCCAAAGATTTATGGGTGTACATAACAACTTGGAGAACTACCACATGATGCACAAATTTTAAGTAAGTATATAGGAACAGAGTACTACTACCCATTGAGACAAAAATCCAAACACTTAGGACAACAATACAATTTGGGTTTGACCCAACAAAAGATCAGAAATAAACACTGCTTCAAATAAATGAGTTGGGTGAACTATGACAAGATGCCCTACACCAAGCCACAATGATACAACATTAAATGGCTATGTGGCATGATAACTTTATCAAGAAAAAGAAGTTCAAGACTAGAGACTAGGCATTGCTATTTGATTCCAGGTTCAAGGATTTCAAGGGGAAATTTTGCACCAGATGGCTCGGTCCATATGAGATTGATACAATGTATGATAATGGGGCCATCAAACTACATACCATAGACGAAGACATAATCCCTCTAATGGATAATGGGCATAGACTTTTCCTATATCATCGACCCATATCAAAGGAAGTATTTTTGAGGAAGATTGCAAATGTATGACCCGACAATAATCTTGAACTCGTTTAGGAAGAATGAATCCTTGTTGGATAATTCCTTTTCTTCTACAAAAAAATGTGAAAACCAGCCTAGCTGGCACATAAAAAAAATTGAAAACCATCCTAGCTAGCGCATAAATAATAATAAACAAGAAGGGCACTTCACGATTTTGTGATGGTTATGTCAATATCCTTCTCAATAAATTAAAAAAAAGTCTTTTTTTCTAATAATCTTTTTTCAGGGTATGTAGAGGAGAACAATGTCGTTGCAACTCATGTTGATGCAAATCCTTTTGTTTCAACTCTATTTTCCACAAACTCCTTTGTTGCAACTCCCTTTGTTGCAAACTCCCTTTTCCGAAAATTCCTTTGCTACAATCCCCATTATTGCAAATCCCTTTGATGCAACTTACGTTGTTGCAACTCTACTTGCAGCTCTGCTTCATTGTGAAACTCTCTCTCCCCTCTCATTTATGTTGTTGTGGCTTCATTGTTGCAACTCACGTTGTTTCAAATCCGATTGTAGATTTACTTTATTTCTGCAAATCTCATCCACACCAAAGATGCTTCAATTCCCGCGTACACCACTGAGGCCGCAACACTTGTTGTTGCAACTCCTGTTGTTGCAACTCTTGTTGCTACAATTGTCATTGTTGCAGCTCCATTGACACAACTCACATGGTTGTGAATCCACTTGCATCTTTCACTTTATGCGCATTGTCATTCCTACACTTTCGGTGGACAGAATAAGCAACACCAATCTTAAATCTAACTAAGCCCATTGATGTGATTTTGTTTTCGCCGCCGCAACTCCAACAACACCATGCTCGTACATCCACTCGAGGGAAGAAGAGACAGGTACGAGTTCCAATAAGAATGTGTGATGAATAGTTTTAAATGACATGTGTTCTATTACATAAGGAACCTACAAAAGTATTGTTACTTGAAGCCTATGACCACATTAGAGAAATTTTAGACCAGGCTGGTTGGATGGAATATGTGCAACGCCTACAAGGGTATGACGAAGAAGTAGCTCTAGAATTCACTTTGAATTTTAGAATTGAATAGTCCATGGTAGTAGGTGCTCAGGTAGAAGTCACCAAGGAGCCAGTGGTAGAAGCCACACGTTTACCATGGATAGGGGAGAAATGGTACACCAGAAGGACCTCCCATCTTGAAATTCTTAAGTAATTCCTTGAGCCCGGAGAGGCCTTAGGGAATCAGGGCACAACATTCCAAAGACAGTCCTTGCCACACCCCTGGCAAGATGTGGTTGTCTTTGTGCAACAATATTTCACCTATGAAGGCCAATACAAGTCCATCTATCTCCAACATATCTGACTTATGGATCATTTCTGACATAGCCGACCCATTAATGTGCCATAATTCTTGTTTAGGATGTTGCAGACCATGACAACATTAGTGCAAAGGGAAAAGAACCCTAGGGACGTTGTCTCACGCCATGGCCTTATCAAACTATTGGTGCAATGCACCCTACACAGGGAAGGTCACACTTGGAATAGTATTGTTTGGCCACCTATTATACTTTTTGAGGATGTAGTCATTGCACTTTAGGAATCCCAACAAGAAGTGGTTGCACTTCCAACACCAGAAGAGGCCACAACTGCAAAACCACCGCCAAGTAAAAGTGTTGTAGATACAGTAACCCCAGATGTTGAGACTCCTTCATCGAAGAAATTGAGAAGGACAACTAGGGTGACGACCATCGTGCTGCAACTCCGACAAAGGAAGGCCATGAGAGCGATGTTGAGGTGACCGACAAAAAATCCCCTACATAGAGAGTAAGAGGGGTCAAAAAGAGGCAACACCATGTTCCAAAGAAAAGAAGAACAAGACATACCTCCTCGACTGCAACTCAACGCAAATGATGAAAATCTACCGAGTTAGAAGAACACACACAAAAGGGTGACTTGGAAGTTGATGGAACAATGGAGACAAAACCCTCTGCTAACACACAAGAACCAGTTGAGGGCACCAACCTGGAAGTTGACGAGGGAATGGATATAGAGGCCTTTGCTGACCCACAAGAATCAACAAAAGACATTCTTTGTAGAAGGGCTTATCGCCCTCCTCAATGCATATACAAACAAAGAAGAACCAACCGAGAGAACTCCTCAAGAATAGTTTGTCAAACCTCAAGAATCACACACAAAGAACCAAAACACTCTAATAGTTCACAAGACAAAGATGAGCTAGAATTAGAGGCTCTGGTTAACCCACACGAACGAACAATAATCACTTTTGGGGAAAAGATCGCTAATCCACATGCTCCTCCACAAGAACCAAAGGCTCTTGCTGACCCACAAGAACCAATAAGAAGCACTCTTGAGAAAACAAGTGCCAATCCCGAAGAGAAAGAGGAATTAGAAACATATGTCCTTAGTGATCCACAAGAATTAATAAAAATTAATAAAGTTTTATAATTTATAATTTTTAGATTTAATAATCTTTAATTTAATATAATTTATATAATAAAAAAATTAATAGAATTTAATATCGATATTAACAATAGCTTTTCACATCAACAACTCTGTCGTGACATGATTGCCTAGGGTTTCGTTTGTGAAACAACTTTAGTTTGGTATTGACTGCCATAGTGGGAACTAAAGAAAAATCATTCATCATGGACATTATAAAATTGACTGAAAGCGGGTACCATGGAAGGGAATTGAAAGGCCTACTTGTAAAAAAAATTGTTAAACGATAGATTGCACTAGATAACAAATTAAATATTAATTAATAATTAATATATAGTGTCAAATCATTTATATAACAACAAAAAATGTATTCACATCATTGTAGATAAGCCTACTGTATTGTGTTTAGATAACTTTACATATATGTCATAAAAAAGTTTTTTCACATCATTCTAGATAAGCTTACTATATTTTGTTTAGATAACTTTACATATGTCATAAAAAAGTTTATTTTGATGTTCTTCAAGCTTTGTTTTCTTTTAAATAGAATTCAAAAGAATTAAAAGATGGAATAATATAAAATTTTAAAATCTGCTTGACTAAACAAAATGTTATAAGTAATATTATCTTATCAAAATGAATTGCATGATATATGGTTAGAAATGCACAGTATCAATGATCAAAATGTTTATCTTGAATGAATGCCAAATCATTTCAATGACTATATTGCTAAAGGAAAGATGTCAACATCATCTCAATGATTATATTGTTAGAGGAAAGAGGACTAACAGATGTCAACATCATCTCACTGATTATATTGTTAGAGGAAAGAGGACTAAGAGGATTGCATCTTTTCTATATACTTTATCAAATTGGCTAAAGATACAGATAAAGATTTAGTCAAAGCTATAAATAAAAAAATATTTGTATTTTAATTCAAATCTAAGTATAGATATTTATAATAAAGTGTTTCATGATAAGAATTCATTAATTGAACATTTCATACCAATTTTATGCTAAAGAAAAGTTTGTAGAGCTTTGGATCTTGGACAAGCAGAGAAGCCATTGCAATATAAAAACACTGAATACATAATATTAATGGAGACGAGTACAAGATAAGATGATAGAAAATAGACTTCATTGACTTTGATTCAAGAGTGTTTACATTGAAATTTCTTTTGAAACATTATATTATTTAAAACAAAATGAACACGAACCTTTCCTACAACACATAATTTCTTAGAGTTTTTTCAATGCAGTGATGCATAATGATTCTTTTTCATTGAAATGCATAGAAAAATACATGAAAAATTATACAACGAAAAGAGTATGTAAAATAGTGTGTTTGTGTCAATTGGGTCTAGCCCAGGCAATTGTGAGTAGTGTTATCCTCCCTACTCAAGTTCAGTTCCAATGAGTGACATGTTGATCTCTTAATGAGCATATTGTCTGACAAAGCTTCAAGCGTTTACAGAATCTAGTTTACCCTAGGCATCATCCTCAAAATAAGGGGAAGAGTTAGGCGTGTTTCCCTCGGATAGTGGAAAAAAAGTGCAATTAACACTTTCATTTGAAAAATGAAATGCAAATGGATGTCGTTTTTGTTTATGAGTGGCTATGCTACATCTTCAATATAGATATAAACATATGGTTTGTCAATAAGACAACCATTTTAGCTAAATTATATCTGCCAAGCAAAGAACCAAATGTTTTTCACTTTATTCAATATCAAAGGAATGACACCCATTTTCACTTTAAACAATTGGAAGAAATAAGAACAAGTATTAACATGAAACCAAAACTCTTTTCTAAGGTAACAAATACACATTAAGAAAAAAAAAGGTCAACATTAGGTAAAAAGTACTATTGGAAACAAGAAACGTGAAACCATGTTCAACATTACATTAACTGAGAAGTTTTATCATAAACAAGTTTCTTTAACAACGAAAAAACAACCATATTCCATACTAACAAGTCGAATACATGGAAAAAGACAATGAAATTCAACACAAAAATAACTAATAAAAATAACAAACAATGTTCATCATTATAACAACTAAAAAATTATAAAAAATGTGTTTTCAAAACTAAACATAAATTTAGAAGGAACTAGAAATAGAAAACTTAAAGAAAAAAAACACAATACTAAAAACATTGAAATATAAAAATAAAAAAATAATGAAATGTGAAACCAATGTAACCAACCAAAAAAAACCACATTAATCGTTACATCCACCCAAAATTATTATCATAAATAAGTATGTAGCACAAGAAAGAAAATTAAAAACATTGAAAAAAAAATGAAATATGATACAAATGTTATAACCAACGGAAACAAAAAAAACCACGTTAATCGTTATATCCACTGCAAATTATTAAAATAAATATGTATGTAGCACAAGAAAGAAAATGCATACTTAATATTAAAATAGATAATAAAGAACTAAATCTAAAAAACATAATTATAAAAATAATATAAACAAGAAGAAAATAAAGATGTACAAATAAACATAAGAAAAATCTTAAACATCAAATGATATAAATAATAAAGATTTCAACAAAATTAATAAGCTCATTTGAAACCATTATTGAATAGCAGTACCAAAAACAAATACAAGATATAACATCTTCAATTATGTCATATGAATTCGAACTTATATTACAAAAGAAGTTTATCAAAATAGACATACTTGCATGTATGTACTTGATAATATAAAATATAAAATAAAATAAAAATCGAAAGAACGATCAAATAAATTCTATAGTGAATAAGTACACAACAAAAGTGGTAAAAAAAAAATACATTGTAATAAGACTACTATCAAATTTGTAGCTTCAAAAAGATAAGAAGAAATAAAATTTTATTCAGAGTGACGAAACATTATAAACTAGAAGAAAGGCTGATAGTATTGAAACTAGTGTTCTTACAAAAAAAATGAACTTATCAAATTATAGGGAACTACAATTAGGATTAACTAGTGAAGTAGTCAATGTATCTATATGACGAATCCAATCACATTGCTGTATGAGATAAATGAAACTTCCACCGTCACAAAAGTGTATAATATACCAAAGTGTTTATGTTAATGTGTATAATATACCAAAGTGCTTATGTTAATGGTAGAATTTGTGTTGGCAGAGTAATGAGGGCATTGAAATGAGTGTGTAAAACAATTTTTTATAAAATGGAGAAAGTTACAATAAACATGAAGTGGATATAAGTGTTGTGACATCTTCAGTTTTAATACCCACAAATTATAATGTACTTGAATAAATGTGATTTAGGATGGTGAGATGTTATGTTTGGGGTGAAGAGTCCATATTGATTAATATGGTTAAGGGTCAAATTGTGCATTATGTACATTGAAATAATTAATCAAAACAATAATCATTGGTTGTGATTTGAGACAGATGGTAACGACGAGGGGTTATGATTTCACAAGAGAGGTGGCTAAAGGGGGATCCAAGGGAAACCCGTGTCATTTTCCTAAGTTAATGTGGCATTAACATATAATCCTCCCTTCGAATTATTAGGCACTCAAACATTGAATTCATGTAAGAGGGTTGGTGTGTGAGATCACTTCATAAAGATATTGAGAGCATGGCTCGAGTACAAGAAAGCATGGGGGAAGTGTGAGATTCAAGCAAATTCTTTTGGGGAGGAGTGAGAGTCAAGAAAGCATGGAAAAAGAAGGAAATGTGCATGGGTATGGTAGACAGGTTTTACAAAGGTTGCTTTTGGGCAGCAAGAAGGGATTTGGGTGTTGGGAAAGAGCACACCCATGCTAGCCATGGAAATATATCTTATTGGGCTGAGTTTGATGTTGTAAATGAGATTAGGTGTCTAAAATAGTGACGAGTGCCTAAATTGGCATACTTTCAGCACTCGTCTAGTACCTTTTTTCCTTACCATTTTGCATTGATCATTCCCTTTTTGATACCCTTCCTTATCCAGTTTTGTCTCGCTTTTCACCAAGGTATGAATCTTTCCCCATATGCCATTTTTATGCTATTATTACATATTTCTTAAGGAACTTGTTACTTTCATGCACTAACACTACTATATAAAATAAATTATAGTGGTTACCTTATAATAGCTACAGCTCTTTACAGTAGCTGCAACTCCTTACAATCGCTGCAACTCCTACAATGGCTATAATTCCTCTATGTTGTTGTGAATCTGAGCACAATACAAATACTGCAACTTAAGTATGATGCCATTGCTGCAACTCTGAGTACAATACCGTTACTGCAACTCCAAGTACAAAGTTTGTCATCACAACAATCAACATTACAACCGGCAATCAAGGAATGTTCCCCACATAGGAAGGTGAGAGGAGGCAAGTGGACAACCAAAAGAAAAGTTAGTTTTCTCACCAACTGTCACTCAGCTGATCCAAGTCAGCACATGCCCGATCTTTACTAAAATTTGGTAATATCAATGTAAACGGACAAACAACTTGATTCTCATGGTTGTCCATCAGTCCCTTTGTGTTATTTTAGACATGACTTGTATTGTATAAGAACCCTAACTTCCCTAGAGCTTGGGGAGAATCATTATGGCGATAACATTCGACTGTTATTGTAAATTTCAGACTTCTACAATATAATTATTTTTCTTCTCCTATTCGTGTGATGGTGTATTGAGTACTCATGCTGTTTTGATTTAATATCCTAGTTCCTTGTCTAAGGGGGTAGCCCCCCTCCTTAGTAAGGTACTTCCTATAAAATTAATAGTAGGATTTAACATTTCAATTATGTTCATTTAATTCTATAGTTGTTTCGTTTCTTAATCTGCTGCAATTTCAGATCTTGTAAAACAATCAATTGCAATTTAGGTGTGGTTAATGTTTAATTTCCTTATGTCATGAGTATTGCAATATTAAGCCACAACTCGATGTTGATTCAATTTTTGTAAGTTTATAATCACAAACGTTGTCGCAACTCGCGTCGTTGTAACTTGCATTGTTGTAGCTTTTGTGTTGTATCTTCGTTGTTGCAACTCACATCGTTGTAACTTTTGTGTTGCAACTCCATTGTTACAACTCATGTTATTGCAACTATGCTTGCATCTTTACTCCATTTTGTTTTCTCTTAGATTTATGACATATTTATAACATCTTGGGATCAATATCACTGGTTTTGTAAATTAACATTGAAAGTAAGAACATGTAATTTTATTTTTATTTTTTTTACGCTGGGAGAATCGACAACTTGCGGTTCTCGTACTCGCGTGACACGTGGTCGATACCCGTCCACTACCACTATACCCCCAGGTGCGCCACACAGCCTGCAAGCATGGAACACAGATAAATCGGGGTGAGAGTCGAACTTGAGACCTCCTTTACATATTTCCTTCCATTTACACAGCACTTGCCAATCGGTCTACACCCCTGCAGGTAGAACATGTAATTGTTACAACAAGACAAGATCATTATTTTTCTTGAGCAAGTCACCATTAGATGTTAGCATAAATTTACTTTCCATAAGTGTGATTTACTTTATGCAAGTGTGATTTAATTTCTGTTAGTGTGATTCATTTTTCTCAACCATGGCTTACCTTATGAAAGTATGATTCATTTTTCACAAGTGTGATTTTCTTTTCCTGCAAGTGTGATATTTATTTTCTTGCTATTTGTGAAGTAGGATATCTCGGTGACTTAATTAAGTATCTTGAAATCTCGACTTGTGAAATTCGAATTACTACAACTCCTTAGTGATTGAAACACTACACTTGCATATGAGTTGCATGTTAGTTCATAAGTAAGATACGACCTTGGATTGATAATTAAATGCACAACTCTTCAATTGCTCACTAAGTTAATTAGGAAGTAATTGAAAAGTTCTTCATTTTTGGCACCATTTCCAGGGAACTGTAAAAAATAATAGTTGTTGTTGCAATAATTGTGTGGATTTTAATTGTAGTAGATTGATTGCTATGATTTCTTTTTAGAAATTCATAGAATGCTTTTCTAAACTTTTCTGTGCACAGAGTTAGAGATCAAGAAGGTAGATTTATTAGTTCATCCAAACCCCCGCAAAAAATAGCAGTGTAGGTCAATCTCTAGAGGGAAAGAAGCAAAATAAACCAAAATACCGATCACCTACAACAATTTTTCTTGCCAAAATGAAGCCTAAGACCTCCCCTAAAAAATCTGAGACTGTACAAGGATCTATGCACACAAAAGTTCTAGTTTCTGAAGGGTAGATCAATGAATAATACCACTCTGGAGAATTCATCTTTCCTGAAGCACCCATAGAGACAAAAGACATTCTGCGAAGAGAAATGGCACATGAAATTGTCAAGGAAAAACCCTCTACTTTTGGATTCCTGATCAAAGGATCAAATGAAGAGACTAAAATGAGGAACATCCCTCATTCATCCTTGCCAAATTTTCACAGATTATTAAAAGAAGATCTTGACATCTTCCTCTTCGATTTCAACGTACTTTACAAAAGCTATGACTATGTGTCATATTCCTAGAAATTGAAACTTTTCCCTTCCACACTCAAGGATGTTGCACTACATTGGTTCATGGGTCTTTGTAGGGATAACATCTGCACATGGGACCAGATGACGAAGAAATTTCTAGAAAAATACCAAGACTACTGCAAAGATAAGGAAATAAGGGAGGAAGTCTTCAGGATGGTGCAACATGAAAATGAGAGCCTTGGAAATTACATTGAACTATTCAACTATATCCTGCAGAGGGAAAGGCAAGGAGATTTAGCTTCTGAGACATGGTGTGTCTTATTTCTGAGAAGAATCTGATATTAATGCATAGAAATTCTCAACCTAATGGGTGGATGAGACATTTCTCAATTGGAATATGACATTATCTTAGAAATTGGTTGTAAATTCTAGAGGCACGTAAAAAACAAGCAGAGGAACAAGGGATATAATGGAAAGAACTGGAAAAACTGTAGGAGGTGGAGTTACAAGGGACAAAATTGGGAACATGTTAGAAGACTTCAATACTAATATACTTAGTTCCTTGAGCTTCCAGATGGATACATTGTATACAAGGAATAAGAAAGAAGAGATAAAGAGAGCTTTGGCTATATTTTTCCCAAAGTGCAGGAGGAAGCACCCATGGAAAGAATGCATGTTGTATCAAATCAAGGTTTGTGGAATATGTAGTGAGGACCATGATACTCACAATTATCCATCCTTACCTGGACTAAAGGCTATCTATCAAAAAGATGAGGAACCGGAGCAGTTATGCTTTGTCTCTCAAAAGTGACCCTCATAGCCCAGACCCCAAGGTATGATCCAATATTAATCTAAATATTTTAATTCATATTGGACTAACCCTTCCATGCAATATGCTTCTCAACCATGGGGTATACTGACACAATAATGGGCGGCTCCTACTCCTCCAAACTAGTTATGGAAACAAGGGTGGAAAATCCTACTATAAGAGGGCCTCAACAACCTATGTCACATTCACCCATGCAAATTCTTACTCCTCCCTAGATTCATGCATCCACATCTGCCCCTCCTCGACCACAACTACCTGCACAAACCATTCCTAAACCCGATAACAGAAGGTCAGGACAACCAGCGCAATCTGTTGGACTTTTTGCCTACCCTACATATTCCATCTCTTCCATGGATTGAAATAATATCCATTTTCGATTCGGGAAGACACTAACCATGAACCAACCTTGTATTATCATTTAATATTTGAATAAGGATGTCTAAAATGAAGAATTGGAACCAAAAAAATCTCGGGAACCTTTGAAAGCTAAAAATGTCTACCCTGAACTTCAAAACCCACCCTATCAAGAAAGCTTGCACATAGAGAGACCTTTTCCTCAGCCCGAGTTTGACTTCCTGAGAGAGCTCAAAAATGTGTGTGCCAAAATACCACTATTCCAAGCCATCAAGGATGTGCCCATATACTCAAAATAAATATGGAAACTTTGCTTGAGGAAACCCAGTAGAAAATGAAAGGATCCCCAAACCGTCTATGTCATGGGAAAATTGTCTGACTTAATTATGGGGGGAGTTCTTACAGCTAAACAATTAGATCTGGGAAGTTCAGTAGTTAATGTGAAGATCAACAATACACTTATCAATAACACATCAATTGAAATTGGGGCTTCCATCAATGTTATGACACGTGAGACCATACAAGCATTAGGACTTACGGGCCTTGGGGAAACCCCAACCATACTCCATCTAGTCGATAGATCAACCATTAAAATAGAGGGAATCTTGGAAGCTATAGTGATCTCAATAGACTCGTGGAAATATCCTGTTGACTTTATGGTCCTACAACCAAAAACCTCTTTGGGAAGGTATCCTCTAATATTGGGAAGGCCTTGGTTGGCCACTGCATATGCTTACATTGGCTATAGGTCAGGAAATATTACCATGTCCCACAGGGCATCCACAAAAAAATTAACCTTCTATCCTCCCACAAAACCTAACATTGACCTAGAGATGCCACTTTGGGTTGATGGAGAAGATGGTGAGGAAGAAGGAGAAGCCCGTCAATTCCTCTCCATAGATCAATACTTAGCCATAAGAGATAAAACATAGGATGATGAAATAAACGATTTTATAGCTTCCTCTTCCTCATAAAACACACATATTCTTGATCATGTGATGCAACTAGAAATACAGGATTCTTTATCCTCAAAAATCATCTCGCCCATAGAACGTGAATCCAAACCAAAGAAAGACCAAGGATCCCTTACATAAACCATAGAAATCAACCCAGGAAAAGCCTTGAAAATTAACCAAGGACTTACTAAACAACAAAAAGAGCGATTGGTTCAAGTGTTGCAAAAGCATAGTGATTCCTTCGCTTGGGATTACTCTAACATGAAGGGAATCCATCATGACCTATGCACACATCACATATATATTAAGGAATTATCTCGACCGATCCACCAACCCCTACATCAGATGAATCTGGCCCTAAAAGACATAGTCAAAGAGGAGCTACATAAATTTCTCACAACCAACTTCATCTACCCAATTTTTGATAGCCAATGGGTCTCCCATCTAGTCATAGTACCAAAGAAAAATGGAAAATGAAGAATTTGTGTCGACTATAGAGAACTCAACAAAGCAACACACAAAGACCATTTCCCACTCCCATTCATTGACTAGATCTTGGATACATTGGCTAGAAAGAAATATTTTTCTTTCCTTGACAGATTCAGTGGGTATAACGAGATCCAAATTGTACCCAAAGATCAAGACAAAAAAACATTCACCTTTCCTTGGGGGATATTTTTCCTATTGTGTTATACCATTCAAGTTATGCAACACCCCCGCTACGTTTTAACAAGTTGTTATTGGTATATTCTATGATCTAATTCATGATTGTGTGGAAATGTATATGGACAATTTTATGACATATGGGGATGAATTCGATGAGGCATTGGAAAACTTGGAGAAAACGTCAATAAGGTGTAAAGAATCAAATGTTTTCCTCAACAATGAAATTTTTTTCATGATGTTAACTGATGGCAATGTACTAGGACACAACATCTCAAGAAAAGGTATCCAAGTAGATCCAACAAAAGTATAGGTAATATTAAACTTTCCAACTCCAAATTCATAAAAGAATGTACAAGGTTTCTTAGGATATGTTGGTTATTACCGTTGATTCATTGAATTCTTTTCACAAAATTCTCATCTATTATTTTCTTTACTTAGCAAAGATATTGAGTTTGTATAGACAGGGACATCCCAACATGCACTTGATGAACTGAAAATCAAAGTGTCTGAGGCTCCTGTTTTAAGGGGGGGCGATTGGTCCCTCCCATTTCATATTTCCACTACTGCATTGGACACTGGCATTGGAGTTGTTCTAGGGAAACTAGAATTCAAGGACCCATATGCAATTTACTTTGTTAGTAAGAATCTCTCGCCTACAAAATTGAACTATACTATAACTACAAAAGAGTTTCTTGTTGTTATCCATGCAATAAACAAGTTTAGGCATTGCATTATAGGATATTTGGTAATATTACATACTAATCATGTCACTATTAAGTATTTGATGAACAAACCAATCACCAATGGTAGGTTCACTCAATGGTTGTTTTTATTACAAGAATTCGATATTTCCATCTTAGATAAACCAAGAAAAGATAATGTAGTTGTTGACTTTCTTTCTAGAAATTTAACTTATAATGAAAATGAACCTCCAATAGAAGATTGCTTTCCGGATGAACATATCTTTGCAATATCTACTAACTCACCATGGTTTGCAAATATTGCTAACTTTTTGGCTATAGGAAAGCTCCCACATCATATGAATCCCAAAGATAGATAAAGCATAGTCAAGAAAAGTGAAAGATTTTAATGGATTGATGGTTTCCTCTTTTACACCAGGCTTGATTTGATTATTAAAAGATTTGTATGAGAATACAGAGTCCATAAGATACTAAAATCCTTTCATGATGGGCGATATGGAGGCCATTTTGTTGATAAAATAATTGGGTACAAGGCACTCCATCAAGGGTAGTATTGGCCCACTATCTTCAGAGATGCCAAAGAATATGTGAAGAGGTGTGACATATGTTAATGCATGGGTAGACCCATACAAAAAAATGAAATTTCGCTACAACTGCAGATGGTGTTAGAACCTTTTGAAAAATGGGCCATTGATTTTGTGGGACCAATAAATCCCCCTTCCCGTCGGCACTCCTACATCCTCGTTTGTACATACTATGTCACAAAATTGATGGAGGAAAAATCACTTCTGATAGCAACCTAATAGGAAGTAGTGGAATTTCTCCATGAAGATATATTTGTAAGATATGGGATACCACGAGAGGTAGTGATTGATGGAGGAACTCAATTCACGTCACATCTTGTCAGAGACCTGATGGAAAACTACAAGATCAAGCATAAAGTAAAAACACCATATCACCCATAGGAAAATGGATAATTAGATGGGGCTAATAAGATCCTTGAGACCATCATCAGCAAAACCGTCAGACTACACCTCAAGGATTGCGGTGATAGACTCCCCAAAGATTTATGGGTGTAGAGAACAACTTAGAAAACTACCACGAGATCCACACCTTATGTGTTATTATATGGGAAAATATTAATACTTCCCATTGAGACAGAGATCCAAACACTTAGGAAAAAATTACAACTTGGGTTGGACCTAACAGAAGCTCAAAAAGAAAGACTGCTTCAAATCAACGAGTTGGAAAAACTACTACAAGATTACCTACACCGAGCCACAATGATACAACATTAAAGGGATAGGTGGCAATATAAGTTTATCAAGAAAAATAAGTTTAAGACTGGATACTAGGCATTACTATTTGATTCTAGGTTCAAGGATTTCAAGGGAAAATTTCACACCAGATGGCTCGATGCATATGAGATTGATACAATGTATGATAATGGGGCCATCAAACTACATACTATAGATGAAGAAATAATCCCTCTAATGGCTAATGGAAATATACTTCACCTATATCATCGACCCATATCAAAGGAAGTATTTTTTAGGAAGATTTCAAATGGATGTCCCGACAGTAATCTCGAACTCGTTTAGGAAGAACGAATCCCTGGTAGATAATTTCTTTTCTTCTAAAAAAAAAATGTGAAAACTAGCCTAGCTAGCACATAAAAACAATTGTGAAAACCATCCTAGCTAGCACATAAATAATAATAATAATAATAATAATAATAATAAACAAGAAGGCCACTTCATGGTTTTGTGATGGTTATGTCATTATCCTTCTTAATAAATTTTAATAAATCTTTTTTTTTCTAATAATATTTTTTCAGGGTATGTAGAGGAGAAAAATATTGTTGCAACTCTTGTTGATGAAACTCCTTTTGTTGCAACTCTCTTTGTTGCAAACTCCTTTATTGCAAATCCCTTTGTTGCAAACTCCCTTTGCCACAAACTCCCTTTGCCGAAATCTCCTTTGCTACAATCTGCATTGTTGCAACTCCCTTTGATGCAACTCCATTTGCAGCTCTGCTTCATTGTGAAAGTATCTCTCCGGGCCTCTCATTTCTGGTGTTATGGCTTCATTGTTGCAACTCATGTTGTCGCAACTCTGTTTGTATCTTTTCTTTATTTCTTCAAATCTCATCCACACCAATGATGCTTCAATTCCCATCTACACCATTGAGGCCACAACACGTGTTGTTGCAACTCTCATTGTTGCAGCTCCATCACCACAACTCACATTGTTGTGACTCCTATTGCATATTTCACTTTATGTGTGTCTTCGTTCCTAAACTTTTGGCGGATAGAATAAGAAACGTCGATGCAAAATCTGGCTAATCTTGTTGATGTGATTTTGTTTCCTCTGCCGCAACTCCAACAACATGCTCGTACATCCAGTCGAGGTAAGAAGAAACAATTATGAGTTCCAATAAGAATGTGTGATGAATAGTTTTAAATGGCATGTGTTCTATTATTATTCCATTATAACGACCAACTTACACCATCATTACCATATCCATGACCTTTCACTCTCATTGCCATATCCATTATTTCCGCAACTTGAAATTCCCCACCCGATTAACAATGATTTCCTATGCAATAACAAGAAATCGTAATTAGCAGAAAGAAGGAACCATGGGGGGCTCATTTATATGCAAGGAACCTATGAAAGTATTGTTACTTGAATCCTATGACCACATTAGAGAAATTTTGCACCAGGCCAATTGGATGGAATATGTGCAACACCTACAGTGGTATGATAATGAAGTAGCTCTGGAATTCGCTTTGAATTTCAGAACTGAACAGTCCACGGTAGAAGGTGCTTAGGTAGAAGTCACCGAGGAGACAGGGGTAGAAGCCACATGTTTACCATGGATAGGGGAGAAATGTTACACTAGAAGGACCTCTCAACCTGAAATTCTGAGGCAATTCCTTGAGCTTGGAGAGGCCTTAGTGAATAAGGGAACAATATTCCAAAGACGCTCCTTGCCACACCCATGGAAAGACGTGGTTTTATTTTTGCAATAATATTTCACCTTTGAAGGTCGATACAGGTCCATCTATCTCCAACATATCTGAATTCTCAATCATCTCCGACATAGCCAACCCATCAATGTGTCATACTTCCTATTTAGGATGTTGCATACCAAGACAACATTACTGCAAAGGGAAAATAACCCTAGGGATGTTGTCTCACACCATGGCCTTATCAAACTATTGGTGGAACGCACCTCGCAAAATGAAGGCTTCACTTGGAATAATATTGTTTGGCCACTTGTTATACTTTCTAAGGATGCATGAAGTGGGAAATACGTGCCAATCCCAAATAAAAGTTTTGCAGATAGAGTAACCCTAGATGTTGAGACTACTTCATCGAAGAAACTCAAAAGGACAACTAGGGTGGGGGCCATCATGTTGCAACTCTGGTAAAGGAAGGCCATGACAGTGATGTCGAGGTGACCGAATACAAACCCCCTACATAGAGAGTAAGAGGGGTCAAAAAGAGGCAACCGCATGTTCCAAACAAAAGAAGAATGAGACATACCTCCTTAGCTGCAACTCAACGTAAACGATGAAAACCTATTGAGCTGGAAGAACAAGCACAAAAGGGTGACTTGGAAGTTGATGGAAAAATGGAGACAAAATCCTCCACAAGCACACAAGAACCAGTGGAGGGAACCAACCTGGAAGATGACGACGGAATGGATATAGAGGCCTTTGCTGACCCACAAGAATCAATAAAAGACACTCTTGGAGAATGGATTATCTCCCTCCTTGAGGAATATACAGACGAAGAAGAACCAACAGAGAGAACTCCTCAAGAATAGTCTTCCAAACCTCAAGAATCATACACAAATGAACCAGAGAACTCTACCAGTTCACAAGACAAAGATGAGCCAAAATAAGAGGCTCTTGTTGACCCATAAGAACCACCAGAAGAAATTTGGGGAAAATATTGCTAATCCACAAGATCCTCCACCAGAACCAAAGGCTCTTGCTGACCCACAAGAACCAACAAGAAGCACTCTTGAGGAAACAAGTGCCAATCCAAAAGGGAAAGAGGAATTAGAACCAAAGATCCTTACTAATCCACAAAAACGAGTTGGAAACACTCTTGGGGAAAAATGCCTGGCAAATCATAGGAATCAGACAAAGAAGAACTAGAAGTAGATGAGGTTGGTGATCCAGCAGGAAAAAATTTTGGAGAGAAACCTGCTCATGCATAAGAATGAGGAAAATAGGAACCAAAAATAGAGATTATTGAGCCTGAAAGGAAGGTTACTGGTACATAAATATGCACCTTTGGTTAAAAAAAATATAATGTTTAGAATGAAGAACTTGAAGCTATAGCTTAAGCTAAAAATGTTGAAGGATGAGCTTGATGAACAAAAGACACCTGAGAAATCAGGTTACCCTGCAACAAGTTCTCTTTTTGCAGGGGAACCCTTCATCATATTAAAAGAAACAACTCAAATTAAGGAAAGAAGGGAAGTAGTCATCCAGGCTACACACTTCATGTTAATTTATGAGGCCACTCGGACCAAAACATAGAAAGAACTTATAGAATATGGAGGAGTTACAATAGGACATGACACCAGTGAAAATAAGGAGGAAGAAAGGGAGGTATATTGTAGTGTCAGTGATCTCCATGGACACCTCAATTTCTCTAACCCCAAGTAATTGTTGGTTGCATAGGGACATGCAACAATTTTGGGTTGGGGGAGACAACAGGTGCCTAAATTGGCATACTTTTAGCACCCGTCTAATACCTTTTTCCTTACCATTTTCCACTGATAATTCCCTTTTTGATACCTTCCTTATCAAGTTTTGTTTCAATTTTCACCAAGGTATGAATCTTTCCCCATATGCCATTTTTATGATATTCTTACATATTTCTTAAGGAACTTGTTACTTTCATGCACTAACACTACTATACAGAAGAAATTACAGTGGCTTCCTTACAATAGTTGCAACTCCTTATAGTAGATGCAACTCTTTAGAGTGGCTTCAATTCCTCTCAGTTGTTGTGACTTTGAGCATAATACAACTGATGCAACTCTAAGTAGGATATCGTTGTTGCAACTCTGAGTATGATATTGTTGCTACAACTCCAAGTACAAAATCCATCATCACAATAGTCAGCATTACAACCAACATTCAAGGAACAATCCTCACATAGGAAGATGACATGAGGCAAGTGGACAACCAAAAGAGAAGTTAGTTTGCTCACCAACTGTCGCTCAATTGATCCAAGTCAGCACATGCCTCATCTTTACTAAAATTTGGCAATATCAATGTAAATGGACGAAAAAATTGATTCTCATGGATTTCCCCATCCCTTTGTGTTATTTTATACATCAATAATACTGTAAAAGAACCCCAAGATCCCTAGAGCTTGGGGGGAATCATTATGGAGACAACATTTGGTTGTTATTGTAAATTTCATACTTCTGCAATATAATTATTTTTCTTCTCATGTTCGTGTGATGGCATGTTGAGTACTCCTATTATTTTGATTTAATATCCCAGTGCCTTGTCTAAGGGGGTAGGGATCCCTCCTTAGTCAAGTACTACTTGTAACATTAGGAGTAGGATTTAGCATTTCAATTATGTTCATTTAATTCTATAGTTGTTTTGTTTCTTAATCTGCTGCAATTGTTAATTCCATAGAACAATCAATTGCAATTCAGGTGTGGTTAATGTTTAATTTCCTTATTTTGTGAGTCTTGCAATATTAAGCTACAACTCAATGTTGATTCTATTTCTGTAAGTTTGTGATCACAAATGTTGACGCAACTCCCATCATTGCAACTCACATTGTTGTATTTTTTGTGTTGCATCTTCATTGTTGCAACTTGCATCGTTGTAATTTTTTTGCTGCAACTCTACTTACAAATTCACTCCATTCTATTTTCTCTTATATTTATGACATCTTTATTCCTCAACATCTTTGGATTGGTATTATTGGTTTTGTAAATGAACATTGAAAGTACGAACATGTAATTGTTACAACAAGAGAAGATCGACATTTTACTTGAGCTAGTCGCCATTACATGTAAGCATAAATTTACTTTCCGTAAGTGTGATTTACTTTATGCAAGTGTGACTTACTTTCTACCGATGTGATTTATTTTTCACAAGCATGGTTTACCTTATGCAAGTATGATTCATTTTTTGCAAGTGTGATTTTCTTTTCCTGTAAGCGTGATATTTATTTTCTTGCAATTTGAGAAGTAGGATATCTTGGTGACTTAATTAAGTATCTTGAAATATTGACTTGTGACATTCGAAGTATTACAACTCATTAGTGATTATAGCACTACACTTGCATATATGGTGCACGACAATTCATAAGTAACATACAACACCAAATTTATAATTAAATGAACAACTCTTCAATTTCCCACTAAGTTAATTAGGAAATAATTGAAAAGTTAGTCAAATAGCTTAGTGGAGCCATGGGATAAAGCTAAGAGTGAGGTTGTGTGCCTATGGTGCATTTTCTTGTTGAGGAAATGGCACAATAGCCTTGAGAAGGATGTTATGAGCACTCCTAGAGAACCTAAGAGTTCTTGGAGTCCCCAGCCATGAGATTCCTATCCAATTGAGTGCGTTGGAGCCTTGGAGGGAAGTGGGAAGGCCCAAGGGACTGCATAGCAGATAAGGGGGATCCCATTATTTGGGTTGTGAAGGTTGACGGGAAGAGAGCTAGTGGATGGGAATTGTTGTTGGAGTAGAAAACTGAGAATTGGGGTGATAAGTGTGTGGAAAATGGACAAGAGAGTCATAAATCATTATGGATTCATATCCTCAGCTCGGAGGTGGCTTGTTGCTAAGAGAAAATGAGCATCAATCTTATGGTTGGGAGGAACATCCTTCGTATGCAACCAATTGATTCTACTATCTAAAGATAAGTTTTTTTTATGCTTATTATGTTATTTATGTTGTGTATACATTTTTATTTGAATGTTGTGTGCTCAATAGATGCATTCATGTTTTTTATATATGTTGTTATTTACATGAGTATTTCAACATGTTTCTTTCTATAAATATTATTTATGTGTATGTGAGTGAAATTTCATAAAAAAAAAATGGGTACATTACAATTTGTATCAGATCTTCTGGTTCAACACTAGACCCGTATGGGCCAAGGACTAGAGAGAATTTGTTAAATTCATTATTGTACATTTTTTTATCTATATTGGATTTGGGAAAAAACCTTAATTGAAATTCCCAAATTTCGGAACAAATTCAGGTCGAATTTGCACTCATAATGGTTTAGGAGAGGATCAATGGCATTGATCTACAAGTTGCAGAGTTAAATTTGGCACGAAAGGTCGAATTTTGTTTTTTTATAGGGATTGAGGATTTTGGTGAATCAATGGCCCAGATCGCATTCAACTTGGTGATCAATAGCCAAGATTCATTTTAGATTGGTCAAAATTTTCATGTTCACCAAAGAAAATTTCGGAAAGATTGTTACATTTTTGAAAATTATAATTTTTCAGATTTTCTGAAAAAATCTGTACAGATCATGATGTGGACAATACCAATGATGTGGACTGATAAGGTCCACAGTGGCAGAAGGAAAGGGTCATATAATAGAGCTTGATGAATCAATGGTCGATATTTTGTCTAATTTTGAGATCGATAACCCAAATTCATCCTAGATGTGGCCAAAAACTTCTAAATTTTCAGACTTCAGTGAGTTTCAATGAAGTCTGAATAAAATTTAGAAGGAAATTGTTGATTGTCAATGGAATTTTCAGAGTTTGGAAAATTTCATCGAAGTCTGAATGAAATTTAGAATGAAATCATTGATCACCGATGGAGAAAAGTGGAAGAGAATTTTTAATCACAGATCAACAATCTAGATTCATCATCGAAGTGTGGCGAAGCCTCGAAGATCGACGATCGAGTTAGCAATGTGAAAGGAAATTCGTCGACCGTCGATGGAGCAATCAATATTCGATGAAATTCTATAAAGTATGACATTTTTGAAAATCATTGATGGAATGAAATCGTCAATTATTGATGGTGCATCAACTTCCCATACATCATTCTTCTATTGTGGTGGATTATTGGCTTCAAAAATTTCTAGGGAGAACATAGGGAACTTGTGATTTAGTAGTTGGTTCTAAGAAATTTGAGGCTAGTTTTGGTGTTCTCAATGCTCCTTGGAAAACTAACTGACTTTGTGGTTGTGTTGGCCTTCACTCCTCTAGGTTTGTGTTCTGAACATGCCAAGGGAGTCAAAGAAGGTGCAAAAGGCACACCACTCAATTTTATAGGGGGATGCATCCCAATAATTAATATGCTTGAAGAGATGAGCAACATCTAACTCAACTTTTTGGACCCTCACAATGATCTCCAAAGAAAGATCAACACACACAACTACCTTGTCAACTTAAGAAAAATACAATAGAATACAAAGGTACGGTTAATTTTAGCTTTGGTTGAGATGAGGAGAAGATCCTACATTAGGGAAATTTTGAGGTTAAAAAAGAGCCTCCTAAGAGATATATTAAAAAATTCTATATCAATCATTTCATGAGGAAGGTATATTTGACAACTCACTTTTACACCTCATTCTATGTACAATCTAAATAACCGTGGTTGAGTTACATTTAAAGGTTGACTAGAAATAAAATTAATAAAAAAAAATGGTCTATTAATATGATTGAGAATAAATTTCAACTTTCCAAAAAAAAAACATTTTACTTAAACAACTAATGCACTTTTATATATTAAACTTGGAGACAAATTTAAATAACAAAATATATGCACAATAAAAATACCTTTAAAATTGAAATACCAATATTTATGTATCACAATTTTAATTTAAAAAAATACAAAACTTATTTTTTATTTTTATAATTATAATTTTTAAAAAATGAACAAATGTAGATGGACATATTTTTAATTAAAAAAACCGAGTCAAATGTAACTTGGGAAAACATGGATAAATATAACTTAGCATAATTTTAGTTTTTAACATTATTTGTGTATCGCAATTTTAGTTTTCATGATTTTAATTTAAAAAACACAAAGCTTATTTTTAATTTTTATAATTTTAATTTTTAAAAATGAAAAAATGTAATTGGGCTTAATTTTAGTTAAAAAAAAAAGGCAAATGTAACTTGGAAAAATGCAGACAAATTTAACGTGGGAATAATTATAATTTAAAAAAAAAAAAAAGGGACAAGTGTAACCTCCTCTCCTTGGCTCTTGGCCGCTACTGTCCTTGCTTGGGTGGGTCGAAAACCCACTAAAAATGGGTCAAATCAACATTGAAATTCTTTGGAGGTATGGGTAGGTAGGTCGAATCACCATTGAAATAGTTTGGAGGTCCTTTCTTGGGTGGGAAGATTGAATCACCACCGAAAATGTTACTGCTATTGAATAAAACATTTTGGAGGAGCCAACTCAAACTCATCCAACCTATACGCAAGAGAACATTTGGAGGATCCAACCCGAGTGTACGCAAGCACAGATATTTCCATCACCTTGATATGGTTTGGACTTAAATTTTACATTGATGTACATGAATGTCTATATAGATTTAAAATTTTTCATATTTTATGTATTATTTAGTTCATTGGTTCTTTAACCCCATTTTTTCATGTTTCTGGTTCAATTCAATATTTTGTCTCTTTTGGTTTTGGTGTAGTTCCAGTTATGATAACTTTGCTTATGCCTCTCTGTATCTTGGGAAGGAGGTTGCTTATTTGTTCTTTTAGCATCATATTATTTTTTATGAACTGCATAAACTACCATATGAATTGGGTGGTTCAATTTATTCCACCACCCAGGTATCAATATTTTCAACAGTAAGTATAAGGTGGAATCTCCCTAATCATTGACGAATGTAATCCCGTCACACACAAAGTTATTTTTCTCATCTCATCTAAACATGGGATGTTGGTATCGACATAACACATGACATATAGGTTCTACAAATTCAACAACAATTCTAATATCCACACAAAACCAATCACCCAAAACCCTACTCTTTACCTCAATGGTTGTGTTCGAGGTAGAATGCTTCTACTATTCCCACATGCCACTGATAAGTGTGGAAGCTAAATCCCCCTTAACCTCTAGTTGTTGTTGGAGAAGAATATAGTAAGTGGGAAATCTTCTATTCACTGGTATCAGCAACTCCATTTTTCCAAACTTGCAGTAGATTGCTTGTGAATGGTGGTAATTACATATAAAACTCTGAAATTTTGACCATTTGCAGTTATCACTCAAATCTAATCAAGTTTTCCAATGTCTTTCAATGCATTATTCAAATAATTCCCAACACATGATCTCCAAAAACTATGTAAGTACGTTTTTTTTACCATCAACCTTGCTCCTTTGCAAACGGACCCTGCATTTGTGATAACTTGGAAAGTCAATGATGTTTAGAAATGGGTGATTTGGACAATCTATACAACCATCCATAAAAATGGAACATCCATCGACACTCCAAGATGCCTTCAACTATGGCATTGGCTTCCCAAGGCATGCTTACTCCTTTTCAAACAACATAGTGTGTAGCTTCTCATAATCAGATTTCTTATAGTTTTTTGGTCCCTCATTAATGGCAAGAACCTTATTTCAAAAAATGTTGAGAAAGCTTAATTGAAAGGGATTCCACATTGTTGGACTTGAACCATTTGTTAGCTTTAGATTATACTTCATTTACTATGGTTATTTATGGGTTATTCTGATTCTACCTTACTCTCATAGATTGACCCTGGTTCAGATTTGATAAGCTCCCAACAAAATCTCTCTAAAACTATTGGCCCCTTTAGAAGACCAGAAGGCAGCGCAACACACAAAGTGTATTGCGAAGTCTCACCCGAGATAGCTCTATGGGTGGCTGCAATACTCAGGTGCTTGCAACCTGGGAATGAGTGGAGATCTGCGGTTGTACTCTGTCTTCTTCATTCATTCATTCTATCCTCTAACTGTAACATTCATTCTATCCATGCATGTGGAATACTATATCTACTAGTTCATTCATTCATCTAACATTCAACATTTAAAAGCAATTAAAGACACATGTATTCATTCACATAACATAGGTGTTACCGTGGTTCACCCCCTCCTGGGCTACTTCCATAAAGATTTGGCTCTCATGATTCTTATTATGGTTCATTAATATATCATGTCATGCATGTTTACATTCTTGGATCTCATTCTCCTCAATAGGCTCCTCGATCCCTGCGAGGTTGACTAGATAGCACCAGGCTCCTCAGCCTACAATCTAACTCTCGGGATTGAATCACCACTACTTTCCTAGCTCACTGTCTTAATGACTCGTACAGTTCTTACAACTCTCCCTTCATGTGTGTGTGTCTCTTTTTCGGTCTGTCCCTCCCTTTTTTATGTCTCCTAAGTACTACTTATTTATATCCTTGGCTCACTAGCCTTTACAATACATTACAAAAAACCTAACCCTAGCATCGTTAGGCATTCCTTGCATGCACGCCTCTCCTGCTTCTCTTACACGTGCTTCTTTTCCTTGCAGTTATTCTTTCCTCCTTGCGTTCTTCTCCTCCAAAAATAGCCTTTCTTCCTGACTCCACCTGCATCCAACAGGCCCCCAACACTAACATGTGGCTCATCCCGAGCCACCTAAACCTTGTGCACTTCTTCTACATCTCCTGCAAGAGTTTGGAACTTCTCTGTGAGTTCTTGTGCTTGTGTTTGAGCATGTACAGTATTTTCTCTGAGCGTATCCACTACTTGCACTATAACCTCCTTGCTGATCATTTCTGCGCACTCTGCATGCATCTGTTCCATGTTCTTCTTTGCCTCTTCCACATGCGCAATGATCTTCGTTGCCTGCTCTTGGAGCGGTTCCATTTGAGCTTGTCGATCCTTCTTCTGTGTATGTGCAACTATGAGTTCTGCTTGCAACTTCTTCATATCATGTACTCCTTTGATGCGCTTAGTGATCGTCATCGTCTTCTACCTCTTCTTGAGGTCCTGGATAGTTCCAATTATATTCTCCTCTTCTTGGTCCCACTGCTAGACCTGTTGATCCTCTTCCATCTTTGTCCATAGTTGTGTTGTTTCATCAAACAAGTCGGAATTTGTGTGGACTTTTTGCTCCATATCCTCCATATATGTTATTGCTCCCTGCTTTCTTTTCTCCTTGACCTCCGGGGGAGTGGTAGGGCTGAGTTGTTCGCGGAGGGTCTCGATCTCCTACCTATATTGATCGATTGTTTGCACAATCTGATCAATATTCTGCATTGTTGTGAGCTCTGATGTCTGCATGCTCTTTGGAATTCTGTCATAGGCTACGACAAATCCATGCTCGAGCCTATCCATGCGATATTTCTTGTATTTGGTCTCAACCTTAACCCGCTCGAGCACTAGTTACAACTCTTCTCTAATGTCCTTCGTCTGTTGCATTTTTACTACGTCTGTGCATGTCTGTGACTATACCTCCTGCATGACACTGACTTGTAGTTTATACAATGCCTTGGTTGGTATCCGCGTCATTACCCACTGTATTTAGGCCAAATATTTCAAGTGTGTCTAACCCACAATTTCATCCATGCGCAACATGTTGGGTGTAACATGAAAATTCAAGCTCGCCTATGCCATTGTCTGGATCGTATCTTTCTCACATGGCACAAATTTGGATCCTTCCTGTGAATCTTTGGGGGTTGATTCTATGCCTATGTCGGCCCTCTATGTTTCTCTGATTTGCTCAAGGAGTTGCCTCATGTCTGCCAGCTCCCCCTGAATCTTGTCCCTTTGGTGTTGGGCATCGTCAAAATCCTCTATTGTCTGATCCTAGACCATTTGGGCCACGAGGTCTACGTCGTCCTCCAGGATTGTATATTCTGGTGGTGTTTTGTCTGCCTTAGTTTTCTTGCGCACACCCCTCGTTTGTATGATTGGCCTCTTAGTATGGCCTTGCTCCTGTTGAGTATCACTTTATGTAGTCCCTTGTGTTGTCTCAGTCACTTTTTCCTGTTCCTGCAGTGCTTGGGTGTTGTTCTTCTTCCCCGTCTGGGTACCTTTCTTGGACACCCCCCCTTTCTTCTGTTGTGTTGGGTTCTGGCCTGTCCTTGGATTATTGGGCATCGTTTTGTATCCTACATGTGTATGTTCCTGCCCTCCCTCCTCCTCCTTATCCATGGGCATCTCTTGATTCAAGTCTGGAATCCTCCAGTCATCGTGCTAATCCCTGATGGCCATTTCTACATCCTCTTCATTGATGCAGTACCACAGTTGTAGCCATTGGTTCTCAGGATCCTTCCATTCTTGGATCCATACTATATGCCTGATCACTTTAAAGTTGGCTATACCCTGATACTGTGCGACCACTTCTGGTGTAATCCGCCAAGTGTTAGCGATGTTTCATGTAGGTCATTGTAATACCCTGTGAACATGCCTGCATTCGCACTTTTGTTCTAAGGATCTGAAGTGCTCCCCGACGATAGGTATCGTGCTGCATAGAAAGGATTCGATCTCATGGAAAAGTATGTATACTTAGGCTCCCTCCATCTGACCAAGGCGATCAGGACAAGTAGCCACGAATAGTTTTGTCCCCAGGTCCCGCGCATCCTTGTAGTCTTCCAAGAACAAATTCAACAAGTACAGGGCCCAGTTGAGTATAGTGCATTCTTCACATTGTGTTATAGCTACAATGACCTGGGCATGGACTTCCTCCTTGCGACACTTCCTGAGTAATTTTCATGCCATGATTTTTGTGGCCATCCTTGTTGCTGCATCACTAATGCGCTTAATTATGATTTCGCGCGACCCTCTTTCTGTACCATACATTTTATTCATTTCCTCAGCCAGTTCCTTCTCCTTCATTTTGTCATCGAGGAATTACGTGGGTGTCTCCCCTGAGGTGGCAGCCTTGTAATATATGTAATGAGCTCCACGTCTATCGAGATGGGTTGTTCCACCCATAGGTATCATTCGTGGGTAACTGCCATCAACTGCTTGACGCAATTTCTTACGTCCCAACCCCATCCAAAGTGCAGGATCTTCAACAGGCCTAGACTCCCACTTTTGGCCAGTCTGACTGCCCACTATTTTGGTTGGTTAATTAGTTCGCCGAAGTGTCCCATACCCACAGTATCTAGGTCAAATTTCTTGGCAAACTCCAGAAACTTGTCTGTGTCAGTCACACCATGGTCTAAGTACTATAGTTTCTCTACGTGGCCTAACATATTACCCACGACACGCACCCCTTTCAGAATGCGCAGAAAGACTATGGTTTTGGAAGCATGCCTGGGGGTGATATTGCTACTGGCTACTTTCCCTTCTGTTGTGGTGGCTGACTTGATTTTCTAGCCTCCGTTGTTCTCTCTTCTGCATACTCCTCTGCCTAGCCGGTGCCATCTTCTACTGTGCCCTCTTTTGGTTTCTCTGACATGACAGTGTGTGACCTTCCTGGTGCAGTCATTTCTGTATGGTTTTGGACCGTCCCATTAACCCTCAGGGATTCTTCAGGGTTCTCAAAGCACAAATGATTTCTTGCATCCTGGGTCTAATGGCACTATCATACTTTCGGCATATCGATATCCATTCCCACTGGTGATTTCTATTGGGTTTCCTCCACCACTGGTGTGGGGATTCCTGGTTCCATATTGAGTGACGATATTTCATCCAAGTTAACGACTTCCAGAGGCCGAGGTGGTTGTTGTTCGCTTCCCTGTGGTTGTTACGAGGAAAAATATATCTATGGCTAGGGTAAACCACAACAGAAGGAAATGACTGCAGAAATCAACTCTATCCTCAATTATGTTATATAAACAAATATGCTATCGAGATAAGATAAAAGTCCTACCTCGTCCAGATGTTCGATGAAGTCCACCGTTGAGCACTTGACCCAAAGTAATATACCTGCAACTATTTCTCAGCAACCAAGCAAAGCAATCATATGGTGATAATATATGATGTTAGCACATTGGATAACACAATCCATTAATATACATAACAAATACACCCATGGATAATAATTCAAATATTTGTGAGATATCAATTGGACGGGAAAAGAGTATTTCTATTAATATATGATCAACATAAGTGAAAAATTTACAGACTTTCGTGTCAGCACGGTTCGAAACCAAGAAACTAAGTTCCTTCCAGATGGGCCTCCACCACTTCAATCCTCCACCAAAGGCAAGCTCATCGAAGAGAGATAATGAAGTTCTCAATCAATAAGGGAAGAGCTTGGGGGATGAACATTGTGTTCAAACTTAAAGGACAAAGGGATGCAGACTCAATATAAAGTAAATAATTTCTTCAGAGTAACTTTGCTCTCAAAGTTGAATTATTTCTTTTTCTTTCCATAGCTCGGAATTGACCCATTTATAGCCTTCAAATGGAACTGAAGGGCCGAGTCAGAATGTTTCTAGTATATGGAAGGCTAAGGATCATAGATCTCATATCGTGACATGGAAACCCGACACCATTTTTCATTTTTTGGGCACAAATCCTGATGTACATGGGTTGTAGTGGTGCAACCTGCGTATACACATGTTGTATAGTAGGCAAGGTGCGTACATGTGGAAAAAATGTATTTTTCATCTCTGGAACTTGCAAAAAGGGATGAAAAGTCTGCATAGGGAAATGGAAAAAGGCCTTTTGTGCAGGATTGCATAGGGTGAGGCAAATCTTGCTATAACAAATTCCCCCTAATGTGTGAGGTCAGAGGAGTATATGCGATGGCCAAAATACATTACAAAAAACCCAGAAGTGGAGTGATGGGGAACCAGCTGGAAGAACTAGTTGCTCATTACATTCTTCATTGACTTTGTATACATGGATGCCAATTTGAATTACATTGTAGATCTATGTGAAAATATACCAAACAACTATCTATGGCCATGAATAGAAAAATACAAATGTGGTTACATGCCAAAAGTTGTCATATTCACGAACAAGGCCCATAGAACTAGTCTCAAAACCAAACTGAAGATATATGTATACATTGGAGTACAATCTGATCTCCCATGATCACTGAAGTCATATAGGTACTAGTCCAATGAAAAGGAAGCAACAACTCAGGAGAGTTGTGACCACATACTGATGTCTTCAAGTCTTCTACACAATCCACCAAAGGTGCAAGTCTACATTATGTGAATACAACAGTTGAGGTTGAACACAATGAGGCATCGTTTGATTACCGGTCATTGAGATATACCGTTAACAAACGCAAGATAGCCTATCGATAATGAAAGTAGGTATCAAGGCACCAAGTACATTCTTACAAGTGTGAATAAAGGATTCAGGGTCGAACACTTGAAGAATCCATCGATCAGGAGACATTGATGTGTTCCCAACTGTCGCTGGTGAGAGAACCTACCACTAATGACTGCAAGCCTCAAGGTACTCATAAGACTCTAGGTCCCTTTTCCAGAATAGATGAGTTGAATTCAATGGAAGGAGACTCGTTGAAAGGAGAGCATTAAGGCATCTCTCATCATTCAACATGAGGTACAAAGCAGGAGCTTCATGATTTGGAGGTGATTGGATGAAGAACATGTTCACGAACCAACGACCCTGTGTGTCTTTCAAGTGTGCAAGTGCAAGCGATACGTGAAAAAAACCCTCTGAATAGTAGCCAATGAGGAAAAATGTTGACAAAGGCGAGGAAACCACCAATAAGGCTAATGGAATCCAAGACACTACACGAATCCCAATGTGTGAATAGACATATTTCTGTCGAACACAAGGGAAACCACCCATTCAATGACAAATGATGAAATGTCAACTATTGGGTTCAAGGTTACCTACCAATAATGAAATTAGGACCATGGTGCATGAGAGGACTACAATATCATGTGATTCTGAGACAAACTGAGGGTATGTCCGACATGAAAAGTCAAGAGTTTTGAGGAATGGACGACACAATTTGATAGGCTTCCTTTGAACAAGAGCATGAGACATATGAAAGACTCTGGTAGCATAGACTCAATGATGAAACCATGAGATGCAGGAGGCATCAATGAAATTCTCTATAGGGATTGGAAGAGTAATCAGTCAATAGAGAAGACTCTATGTAACGTGTTGAGCTTCCTAAGGCCATGTTAAACCCAAACTTATGATGACAAATGGACTCAATAACTTTGTGCTATGTTCAAAGGCGAAACGATTGCTACCAATATAAGATAATACTCCCTTCCTTCCCGTCTTTTTTTTTGTTTTTTCATACACATGAATGTTATGATACAGAGGAGGAAACAAGTGTCACAAGTAAGCAAAACTAGTTCCAGCAGTGGAACATACCTATGCTCAATGCAAGGAGATGCATGTAGGATATGGACACTCGGGGGAATGTTCCCTCCTTGGTATAGGGTGTCAAATTGTGAAGGATGAAACGAGGCTCTGCTTGGTTGAGGATGCAAAAACTGCCGAGGCAAATGGTTTATAACGCAAAGTGAGAACCAGATATAGGCTCAATACTGCAAGTAAGGGCATGAGATGCAATCACAACTTAACGCCAAAAAATGTCCTTTTTCATGATCTTTAGTCTAATTGGTGTGAAAGAGGGATAAACTTGTACCAAATAGACATCCTTTCAAATCCAATTTACGAGTGTGAAAGAGACAAGTTCACTTGGAAATATTTTCTCTTTTTGAAGACGAGTTGGAAAAGATCTTAAATAAGACACGTGAACTTTCAAGTCCAATTTAACGAGTGTGAAAGGGACAAATCACTCGGCAATCTTTTTCATTTTTTAGACGAGTCGGAAAAAAGATAAAATCAGAATCGTTTGGGAGTTTCTAGTCGGCAAGTCACAGGGGAAGCCAAGGCTCCCATACTGGACTTCTGTGGAATGTCAGTATCTTACGAATAACTAACACAAGCTTGGGAAAACCCAAATCTCTCCAAGTTGAGGAGGATAAAGTGATAATAGAGGTTATCGTCTCTATGATATATCAGATAATGTATCTAACTGGAAAGGACATAGGCGGAGGCATTGGATACCCCACAAGGCTGTCCCAATCAAAGGGAATCTCATCAAGACTTGGAGGGAGAGAACTCGGGGAGAGTAAAACTCTCTCTTGTTCATAATGCACAGGGTCAGGAATGCTAACAACATGGTTGGAGGACACATCAACCTCGAAAAGGAGAGTCGGATTGACCAGAGATTGCACTAGTACGACCACTTCTTCAACCATTGGTTGAATAGGATGCATGATAACAGGGATAAGAGACACTCCACCCTCCACAATGGGGGTGTGGTCATGAGAGGATTGCAGCGGCATGACTGTCATGTCAATCAATGAGGAAATGGGATGTGGAGAAACCACAAACGCCTCAGAATCCAAAGGGCCCTTAGGAGAGCCCCACGTTTTTGGTATCCCAACAATAGTTGGACACAAATGAGTAAGGTGATCTCCTTTGCAAGTATTGCAAAGGAATTTAGGTTTACGTCTAAGACGTCTAGGCTTCTCGATGCCCCCAACGTCATTCACAACAGCTGGTGACATGCTCTCAGCGTGACTGGCAAAGGATAGAGATTCATTTCCCACATGATGTATAGAGGTTGGATATGTGACATTACTATGGCTCATGGCAACTAGAGTGATTCCCCCAGCATGACTAGCAGCAGCTGGTTGCGGGTCTTCAACATGACTTACAGAGGTCGTCGACCAATCTCCAACATGACTGACATATGTTGTTGATGGAGCTCCAGTATGACTGGCAGTGATTGGACTAGTGGTGGGTTGTGGAATTTGATACCAAGGTCTAGGGAAAGACCGGCTTTGAAACATTGCAGGCCAGGAAGGGTCTTGTTTTACTCCTTGTCCCTGTCAAGAAAGGTAGTATCCTCCACCTAATTGGTCTAAAGAGGCTTGTGTGGGCATCATCACTGAAGTCTGCGAAGAGATGGAGGTATTGTTATTGGATAAATTGATAGGTGTGGACACTAATTGATCTCCCTAGATCCACCTAGATCTAGAACAAAACACACTAGAACATGACACTTTCCTTAAGTTTTAGATATTGAATTTACTAACTAAAGAGGGATAGGTGACATACTGTTTAAACGCCACTTCCTCTCGCCATCGCCATCCTAGCTCTGTTCCAACGCTCATACAATGATGAACCTGCAAAAGAACACAACCAACCAAAGTGATAGTAATAGCATAAACTCAATATAAACC
>JZKD02S0952236.1:458084-498662 GCA_000966675.3 Picea glauca
CTGTTCTCCATGTTCAACACATTTCCTGATGTCTCACCTGTGCTTTTCCGTCGCATTTCCTCACTAAGGATAACACTAACAACATCATCAAATTTTAAAGTATTTGAACCAGAGATAGAGTTACTTACAACCATGACCAAGCTGTTCCAACTTTCTGGCAATGAGCACAAGATTAGAAGAGCCCTGACATCATCATCAAAGTTCACTTTTACAAAACTTAGTTGATTAGTAACCGTATTAAAATCATTTAAATGATCTGCAACAAACCCACATTTCAACATATTCATATTAAATAATCTCTTCATTAGAAATACCTTATTGGACGCCGAGGATTTTTCATACAATTTGGGCAATGCATCCATCAAACCCTTCATTGTCTTTTCTTTCGAAATATTGAAAGCCAGTGATGCTCCCAGGCTCAGTCGTATCATTCCTAGAGCCTTTCTATCAAGAATCTCCCATTCTTCGTCCTTCATAGCCGTCGGCTTCTTTGTTATTCCGCCCAATGGTAGGAATAGATCCTTCTGATATAAATAGTCTTCCATCTGCATCTTCCATAACTAGTAGTTTTGGCCGTTAAAATTCTTGACCCTAAACTTTCCATTTTCCGACATTTCTCCCACTCGAACCAAGAACCCTCTTTTCTTGTGAGTTACCTTTCACTCTAATACCATTTGTTAGAAAAACAGGACCGTGGAGCAATAAAATAAAACAAATGAGGAAACAAAACACAGAAGATACACAATACAATAGAGACACGGATTTACGTGGTTCACCCAGTGTGGGCTACGTCCACCAGAGAAATTTTCAGGTCCTTCATTTATTATTATCCAGCATATGAAGGGACACAACCTACAACAAACCCGTTGTAACTTCCTCTTCTTTCTCTCACAACCTCCTATCTCAGAATACAATATTCGCCATCAATCATAGCCGCAATACATTTCTTTCATAAAAGAGGGTTTCCTTCTAGGGCAAAAAACCCTAACATAATCTCTGTCGTTAGATCTACAACCTTATAATGAATGGTCCAGATTTACAATGAAATTACAATATACATTTACAAGGCAATTTTTCCTTCAGGGGCTTCGCCCTCGAACCCCCACTTGCCCCCAGACCCCCCAGCTAGGGGGATAGTCCCCTCGGACCCCACAGAGGGGGTACCCCCCCCCCTCTGTACTCCCCCGCGTGGAAGAGTGTACATACTTCTGGGGTGTAAATACTTCATGGGGTATAAACACGACTGAAAGTAAAATACCTCTGAATTAGGAAGATAATCAGGTTCCACAACCAACACTACCTTGTCCAAACATTCAATGAAGTCCACCATTGAGAACTTGACCCAAAGAAATATACCTACAACTAGTTCTCAACAACCAAGCAAAGCAAGCATATGGTGATAATATATGATGTTAGAAAATTAGATAGCCTAATCCATTAATATACATAACAAATACGCCCATGGATAATAATTCAAATATTTGCGAGACATCAATTGGACGGGAAAAGAGTATTTCTATTAATATATGATCAGCAGAAGTGAAAAAGTTACAGACTTCCGTGTCGGCAAGGTTCAAAACTAAGAAACTAAGTTCCTTCTAGTTGGGCCTCCACCACTTCAATCCTCCACCAAAGGCAAGCTAATCGAAGAGAGACAACGAAGTTCTCAATCAATAAGGGAAGAGATTGGGGGTTGAACACTGTGTTCAGACTTAAAGGACAAAGGGATGTAGACTCAATATGAAGTAAATAATTTCTCCAAAGTAACTTTGTTCTCAAAGTTGAATTCTTTCTCCTTCTTTCCATAGCTCGGAATTGGCCCATTTATAGCCTTCAAATGGAAGTAAAGGGCCGATTCGGAACATTTCCAGTATATGGAAGGCCAAGGATCATAGATCTCCTATCGTGACATGGAAACCTGACACCATTTTTCATTTTTTGGGCACAAATCCCGATGTACACGGGTTGTAGTGGTGCATCCTGCGTATACGCATGATGTATAGTAGGCAAGGTGCATAAATGTGGAAAAAATGTATTTTTTGGCTCCAGAACTTGCAAAAAGGGATGAAAAGTTTGCATAGGGAAATGGAAAAAGGCCTTATGTGCAAGATTGCATAGGGTGAGACAAATATTTCTATAACAGTGGCTATTGTGGTGCCCTGGAGTTGTTTCGAGGTCATCTGCAGGCATGGCTTGATGCTCCAAGCTTGGGTGGTGCCATGGTGGGAAATATGTTCTACACCGAGCTTAGTTGGCTCTGTAACTTCTGCAAACTCGCTCTTTGCTCCGTATACTTTGTCTCTTTGTGTTTTTCTCAATTTCCCAATAACCCTTCTGATCCCCGCGTGCTTACCTTATATAGGAATCGTGTGAAGCTTCTTGGAGACATTACTCAATTTTTGTTTTAAATGAATTGGCGCTTCCGGCATATCAACCATTGAATTCCCTTAATGTTCCCAGTTGTCACGATTAATGTGGCATCCCATCAATCGTTCTTATCATTCAATTTTGATAGCCACCGTCCGTTGGCGCCTATATGTCATACCCACCATTTCTGTTGTTTTCGCCTTTTAGCGATCGTTGGTCCTTTTTTTGTTTCTCTACCATTTTCGAGTGCGCGTGCACATTTTATTTTAAACGTACTACCCTTTTGTTGTTATCTTTTGATGTCCGACGCAGTCACCCCTCTGTTGTTGTGCTTAGTGTTTTTTTTTTTAAGTGTTAGGAGGTCGATTGTCCCTATATGTCTTTAGTCAACTCCCATTGATCATCCCTTTGAGTTATGTTCCTACTAAATCTTGGAACTGTACAACTCCCCCATCTATGACAGTCTTTACATCGTATGGTCCCAGCCAATGCATTCTAAGTTTTCCCGGGTGCTGAAGAGATTTATTGTCGTACACCAAGACTAAGTCTCCCTCCTTGAAATATTTCCTCTTGATATGTCTGTCATGCCAAGCTTTGTCCCTTGATTTATGTACTTCTTGGTGAAACCCTGCTAGAATCCTATCTTCTTCCATGATCATCAGTTGAATTAACCTTTCTTGTATTGCGCCTCACTCTTTCATGTTTGTAATTGTTGCGACGCATAGACTAGGTACCAGAAATTATAATGGCACCACTACTTCTTATCCATACACCAATTTAATGGTGTCTACCCTATCAATTTTTTGCATGTGATCCTGTACGCCCACAGTACTTTTGGTATATTCAAGTCCCAATTGTCCCTATTAACGTTGTTGATCTTTGTCAATGCATTTTCAAGGATGTTATTAAAGGATTCCACTATTCCATTTGCTTGAGGATGATATGGTTTACTCTTTTGATGATAAACTTCAAACTCCTCAGTCATCACTTTAATAGTGTTGTTAATGAAGTGAGTTCCTTGATCACTCATCAAAATCCTTGGACATCCAAATATAATGATCACATGCTCAAACAAGAAGTGTGTTGTTGTCTCTGTGCTGCAATATTTTACTAGTGTTGCTTCTACCCATCTTGTTAAGTACTCTGTCACAATAATAATGTACCTCGCTCCTGACCTTTTTGCTGGTGGGTTAATCGGTCCTACAAAATCTATTTCCCATTTGTCGAATACATGCAAGGTTACTTGTGGTCTTAGGGGAATCTCGTCCCTTCTATTCGGTTTACTGACCCTCTGACATACATCACATTTCTTGCAGTAGTCCTTTGAGTCTACGTGAATAGTCGACCACCATAGTCCTGCACGCAATACCATCTGCACGGTAGCTTTGCCTGCATAATTTCCTCTTGCTATTCCCTCATGGGCTTCTGCTAAAATCCTAGGTCTTTCATGTTCTATCACACATCTTCTCAAGATGTTATCTGTGCCCATTTTGTATAAGTTTCCCACAATCAATTAATAGTATATAGCCCAGACTACCAGATTTTTCTTCTGCGCAGTGTTGAATTCTTGTGGCATAGTCCCTGTACTAAGGTATTGGATGATGTCTGCGAAGTATTCATCAGATATTTGGACTGAAAATAGTTGTGTGTCAGAAAATTTATCCTCTATATTCGTAGGCTCCTCCCCATTAATGATCCTCGATAGGTGATCAGGTCTTGCATTCAACTTCCCTGGTTTAACTATCACTTCAAAGTAAAATTCCTGGAACAACAATAACCATCTACAAATTCTCCCCCCCAACACTAGGTTGTTGACGAGGTATTTGAGAGTTGAATGGTCCGTGAACATTTTGAAATGTTTTCCCAATAAATAATGCCTGAATTTCTAAGTCACATAGACCATAGCTAAGCCTTCTCTTTCTGTGGTATTGTAATTTTGCTCCGATTCTGACAGTTTTCTGCTAGCAAATGCTATCGGATGGTCCAATTCTCCTACTCCTGGATCCGCTAGAATAACGCCAAGTGTTATGGCCGATGCATCTACATGCACGTGGAATGTCTTTTCCCAATCTGGGAATACTAGTATTGGTGTGTTTACCATCTTCTCTTTCAGGGTGTCCAATCCGCGCTGACAATCCTCATTCCACTGAAACTTGGTGTATTTCCTTAACAATTTATTTATTGGCGTAGTGATCTGCTCATACCCTTTTATAAATTTTCTATAGTATCATATGTGTCCCAATGTCTCTCTTAATTGGAAGACTAATTTTGGTGGTGGTAGATTATCAATTACTGCAATCTTGGTAGGATCTACTAGCAAGCCTTGTTTGAATACTATATGGCCCAATAGTTTCCCAAGAGGTGTTCCAAAAATGAACTTCTTGATGTTTAAGGATATCTGACATTGCCTGCATCTTTCTAGCATTATCCTCAAGACCCCTACATGGTCTTTCAATAGACTATAGACTATCCAATCATCCAGATATACCTCTAGAAACTAGTGGATGGATTCTTTGAATGTAGCTATGACTACTCTGGAAAATATTGTTGGTGCATTCTTCAGTCCAAACGACATGACCATGTACTAGTAGGATCCCCATTCTGTGGAAAAAGTGGTCTTGTATCTATCTTCCAGGGCTATCTTGATCTGATGGTATCCTGAGAATCTGTCGGTGAATGAATAAGCTTCCTTTCCTCCTATGTTCTCCAACACCTCATTTGTGAAAGGAGTAGGGAATGGATCATGTAGGCACACATCATTCAAATTTATTAGGTCGACACATATCCTTGTGCCTCCCTGATTCTTCTCCTGAACTACCATAGGGATTACCCATTCGGATTCCTCTACAGGTTTTATGATTCCAACCTCCAACATCCTATCGATTTCGGCTTTGATTTTTTGCTCATAGATCGGATTTAGTCTATATGGTCGTTGTATGATCGTTCTTGCCTCCACTCTGAGAGGTATCTTCATTTCACCTAGCTCTCCTTCTATGCCTTTCATTTTTGTTAACGTTGTTGGGAACAAGTTGTTGTACTCGCGTAGTAACTCTGTTATGATTTCCACTTTTTGCTCGTCCCAGTAGTCTCCAATGCTGGCCATTTTGGGATTCTCAAGTGTCCCAATGTTGAATTTCTTCACCTTGATTGGCACATCAAATAATTCTGATTCCAGAGGTGGACCTTCCACTTCTCTTTCACCTTCAACCTCCTCAATCTGAATATTTTGCAGGTCTTCTTCATCTGGTGCTTCTTCCTGCACATGGTAACATGACAGTAGTTCTTTTACTGTATGTTTGTTTTGTTGTTGTTCTTCTATCATGAATTCAACTTTCGGTTCTTTAATGAATATCACCCCTCTGATTTGTTTAAGTGTTGAGTCTATGTTGGGGTTCTCATGCTCAAATGAGAAAGTGACTGTAAAGTTTTGTTGTAATACTGTTGATTTTGTCGTTCCTCTGCGCAATTATTGGTCTGTATACCAGTTTTCTGGGATCCCTTCTAATGTGTGAACAAAATGATGAGGCAATTCCTCCAGTGGTGGCATTATCCATAGCGTTCTGCACTTTTCCAAGTGTTCTGTGAGTGCCCCCTGTCTGTCATATTTATGTACCTAGTTGCTTTCTTGTTCTGCAATGTGCAGTAACCGCTTACATTGATACTATTCCTTAATTGTTTCTTTGTACGCACCCCACCATCTTGCAGGTGTTTCCTTGAGTGCGTGCTAAGAGCCTTTGATTCTCTAACACTTCATCTTTGTATAGTGTTAACAATGCTTCTAAGTCATTGACCCCATGGAAGCTGGGAGGTTCCCTTATCTTTGTACCTACCCATCTTATTGTACAATTTATTCTTGTGCATCTTCTTGTGGAGACTTCATGTAACCTTTGCTGCCAATTTTCTAAGCCCGTATGTAAGTCTGACGCACATGAGGTGATGCTTCTCCAACTGAGTACCCCATATGCAGTTGGGTTCACATAATCTTCTTCTCGCATGGTTATTTTGTACAACTGGTTAATTCCCTCCAAGTCCAAGAAAGTAGGTTCTACAAACCTTTCCCCTTATGATGGGTCCAATGGCGCAATGACTCTGTAGTCTCCTAACTCGAATGTCATCTTCCTCGTCTTTAAGTTGATTATGGCCTGATTGTCAAATGCCCAATCCAAGCCAAGCAATACTGGATAAGGTGTTGTGTCGTCCACTATCTCTATTACTTCAAAGTCGGCTTTAGTGCGCACTCCATCCAGATCTACGGTTACCCCTTTTAGTCTACCAATTGGTAAAACTTCGTGTTGTTTCGCTAGTTTCAGCTGAACAGGTGAATATCCTAGTGTAGGTTCTCACATACATTTCCATGTCTTTTTGGGTAGCACATTTACTTCAGATCCTAAATCCAATATAATATCTCCCATGTTGAAATCTCCAATGTTGGCGTTCAGTCTGAATTCCCTGTTTGTTCTCCTCCTTGTATGGAGATGATCAATTGTTTTTTGTTCTAGCTTTCCTTCTACCTCTATGCTACATCTTTCTAGCATATTTTGTAGTATTTTAATAGATGGTGGATCATTTAGTAGTTTCACATAGGATTGCAAAAAAACTTTAATTGTACTTACTTGTCCTAAGGGTTGTGATTCTTTGGTGTGATCTAGCGATGGAGGCATCTCGTATGTTGGTACTTCTTTATTATGTTGCACAGTTGATGTCGATGCAATGTATGGCTTCATGAATTCTTCTTTAGCCTATTTGAATATCTCCTTTTCATTATGTGCATCAAACCACTTCTTCGGTTCAACATTCATATTCACCCATTGGTGTTGTGTTGCCTCTTGTATTACTGCGTCGTCTCCTATCTTAACTCCTCCCCGCGTAACTATGTTGATGTTTCTTCCTTCATCCCTTGCTTCTGTCAAAATCCACTGAACATTCTGATTGTTCTGATTTCTTTTTTCCTGGATCTTCCCTAATAGTGTGGTACATTCTTCTGTGTCATGATCTGATGCGTGACAATACATACAGGTCATGGGTGGAAGTGGAAATTCTCATGCATAGTGTCCTGGTTGTTGACAATTGTGGCATACCACTGGTCCTCTACCTCTTCCAAAGCCTCCTCTTTCTCTTCATCCCCCTCTGTAACCAACTCGATCCCCTCGTGGCACATTATACAGAGGTGTCTGGTTATACTGCGTGGGATTATAGTGTGGCTGCACGGTATTGTACAGCGCATGTACAGTGTTATATTGTTGTTGCGCAGTGTTATACTGTTGCTGCACAGTGTTATACAGGGCTGGTACTTGGTTAAACTATGGTGTGGCTTGCCCGGTCATCATTTTTTCTTGCACCTTGTAAGTATCCGATGTTCTTTCCCTCTTGAGGTCCATGGTTCTGCAATCTTTGTCATCATGGCCTACTAACTTGCAAAGTTGCAATACGAGCTCTTCGGTACTGTCTGGTACTTCTGCATCATTGGGAAATGGTATGGATCATGTCCCTGTTTCTTAAAGATCTCACACCATAGTCCTCCTATTGGCAACGGGTTTGGCATTCCTGCTACCATGTACTGCACAAATGTTGAACATTCATTCTTATGGTGTCCTTCTGTCCTACATGTGGTACACCAAATGACTTCTCTTTTGTCCTTACCTTTGTTCTGGTTTAGTTAGAATGTTAAGCTCTTCAAATCCTCTTTCATCTCCTCTATGGCCGGCTCTGTCTTCTAATATTGGTTCCCTTCCAGTTGTAGGGTTGCCTGTGTCTGAAACTTCTGTTTTCACAACGGATATTGTAAGTGTGGTAGTAGTGAATTGATGAACAAATGCATATGATGCAAATCTTTCATGACATATTTTATCTTTCCCTTCAATCGTTTGAATCTCTGGTCAATCTCCCATACATATTCTCTTGGTTTCTGTCTAATCTCTATCATCTCGTTCATATATTGATCCTATGAACTAGGATTCTGGAACTCATTTATCATAAGCTTCTTGATATCTCCAATCATTCTGGTTGTCCCTGGCGGACTGTTCACAACTAAACTCATGTACCAATCCAGTGTGCAATCTCTTAGTGTGATAGCTAACTGTGCAAGTTTAGTGTCCTCATCTGTGATCTATTTCACTTCCCAAATATTTTCGCAAATAAATAAGTGCTTCTCCAGATCCTTCAACGCCTCTCCTTTGAATTATGGTACCCTGATGGTGGGATCATGTCTTGCCATCCTGAATGTTGAACCACTACCTTCGTGCAATGTAGATACTTGACTAATGCTTCCTGAACTGGCTCCCCCAGTTGTTGTTCCTTGTGTAGATGTACTTCTTGTTGTCTTCCTTCTCCCGAAATTCGACTGTCTAAATGGTGGTGTTCTTCTTGGTGTTTGGTCGCACATGGGTTTATGGGTTCCACACTGACACTGATATGGATAGGAGTGATGCCTTTTATTTCCACTCTTGGACCTCTCGTCTTCCTCTCATATGTCGCGCGCAGGATTTCCTCAATCTGCTCCACAACCTGGAGATCCTCTACTTCCGCCTCATCACTTTCCAAGCCTTCCCTCGCAGTTGTGACTCTCTTCTTGGTGTTCAACGTATATTGGTAGGGTACTCCACTGTGTGTCTTTCCAGTTGTTTCCATGATCCGCTTGATCTGGTCTTCATCTATCATAATTGGGTCCAAGGCCTCCTACTTCTTTCCTCTATCCACTTCTCTTTCCATTTCTCCTCCTGTTAGTGCTTTCCCTCTTTCCCCATGCACGTGGGGAATTTTAGCTGTCTAAATCCATTGTCATTACACCTTTGTTATATAGTAATATCTTAATGGAAGTATATAACGATCTGATGTACCTACCTCGAGCTCCTTTCAATAACTCTTGTTCAGTTGTGATGTAAGACTTCACTGTGTCTACTGCAAATTTTGTGATAAATCCTGCAACAATGTTATCTAACCAGAAGTCTACTGCACACGTAAACTTATTGCCAACTCGTTGTAACTGCACAATCTCTTCAACATTCCACTCTAGCTTTCTGATCCAATTTGTAGTATGGTTGTCTTTCAATCTTTTTATCCACTCCTGCAATACATGCAGAAAATCATAGAAAAATACTTCATGCAAGTCATTGACTACGTACTTGTCCATATATTTGCGCGGTGTCAACTTCGGGTTTATGTTATCTTTCTGTGCAAACTCTAGCTCCTTTGTCTTCAACCAGCTCTCTATCTTTGCCTTCGTTGGAGTCCACGGTCTCAACATCCCCTTCTAGATTCTCATTCTCTCAATGTTTGATCTAGCATTTGTTTGACGCGCTCTTCAACAGATCTCATATACTCAATCCCATCATGTTCCAACCAACTGACAACGGAACCATTTGTTAGCTTTAGATTATACTTCTTTTACTATGGTTCTTTATGGGTTATTTTGATTTGATAAGCTCCCAACAAAATCCCTCTAAAACTATCGACCCCTCTAGAAGACCAGAAGGTAGCGCAACACATGAAGTGTACTATGCAGTCTCACCCGAGATAGCTCTATGGGTGGCTGTAATACTCAGGTGTTTGCAACCTAGGAGTGAGTGGAGATCTGTGGTTGTACCCTGTCTTCTTCATTCATTCATTCTAACATCTAGCTATGACAATCATTCTATCCATGCATGTGGAATACCAGATCTACTAGTTCATTCATTCATCTAACATTCATCATTTAACAACAATTAAAGATGCATACATTCATTCACATAACACAGGTGTTACCGTGGTTCACCCCCTCCTGGGTTACGTCCACAAAGATCTGGCTCTCAGGCTTCTTATTATGGTTCATTAATATATCACGTCGCACGTGTTTACATTCTTGGATCTCATTCTCCTCAACAGGCTCCTTGATCCCTGCGAGGCTGACTAGATCACACCAGGCTCCTCAACTTGTGATCTAACCCTCGGGATCGAATCTCCACTACTTTCCTAGCTCACCAGCTTAATGACTCGTACATTTCTTACAACTCTCCCTTCCTCTATGTGTGTCTCTTTTTCGGTCTGTCCCTCCCTTTTTTCTCTCTCATAAGTACTACTTATTTATATCCTTGGCTCACCATCCTTTACAATACATTACAAAAACCCTAACCCTAGCGTCATTAGGTCTTCCTTGCATGCGCGCCTCGCCTGCTTCTCTTACACGTGTTGTTTTTCCTTCCAGCTATCATTTCCTCCTTGTGTGCTTCTCCTCCAAAAATAGTCTTTCTTCCTGACTTGGCCTGCATCCAACACACATGCAAGAAAAAACATTGTAGTTGGAAGATTCAAACCCTCTTTTCCCTTCACATCAAACGTATCATAGATTCCATCTATCTTAGGTCTCTTATGTGATGAAGATGGAAACATTTTTGAATGTTTTCAAAGGCACATAATCACCACCACAACCATCTCCATCAAATGTCGAATCATCTTTGGTCTCATCATTAACAATGACATTAGGGAATATAGTTTTCTCCTTGGGTGTTAAGCCCTCTACTCTTTCTTGTTCCTTGTATGCTCTATGCACTTTTGCTAGATCCTTAGATAAAACATAAACTTTGTTTTGAATATTTAGGAAATGGGCTCTAACCTTGTATTTAAGCATTTCTAACATGAAGGGAAAAACATGCACTTGATTTCTACTGTTCTGCTTGCATCTTGGGCCCCTTTTATCCCCTTGCCATATGAGTTTTAGTAAAATGAGATTGCCTTTATCTTTTGAAGGCTTCTAGATACTCTTTGAAACAAATTGATGCACTGGATTAAGGGAGGACTTGGTATTTAGGGCCAATATTTCTCCCTTACTAAACTATCTCAGGGCTTTACTTATTACATATTTTGTAACTTGAATGGTAAATACCTGAAACTTATCAATTGCAAAAATTGGAAGCATATTTACTAAGTGTCTAAGGGACCATATTGAATTTGTTAACGATGTTACCTTATTTGAGTTTGGCACCATAGAGGAAATTGCATCTTCTGTAGTTTGCAACTTTCGTGGTAGTATGTCCAATGAAAAAATCAAATGATCTCTTTTAAATGGTATATACTTTATTATCATTGGAATGTGCATTGCAAAGGATGCCCTTAAAGATGTTAAGAAACGCCTTGTGAACAAGAACCCTAAGGTCTAGACACTTATCCTCATGGTGAGTATGAACACCTATAAGGAAATCATTTCTGGAAAGAATATGTCTGTCATCCTTTGAAGTATTAGCATTTTTGCTTTGGAGGGGAGAAATATTCATATTCGTATATTTAACAAAAGAATAAATTCAATTATGTAAAACTTTCTCCTAAACGTTTCAATATGAAGGTATGCACATTTTAAGTCCGATATTGTATTTTGTTGTGAATTTGGTGGTGCATTTTTCTAGCAAGGAAATGTGAAATCACATTCTAAAACCACAGGAATATGTGCATTTTGTTGTGAAATTACAATCCAAAACCAACGATGTGTCCCCCTTTCACCCCCTTCCTTTCAAAAATGAACTGCATTTCTGTGGAGGTGTCTCGGAAGTCATTGTGAATATAATTTGAATTTATTATGTGTTCTCTTCAGTAACCGGTTCATTGTGCATTAGTTTGGAGTCTGGACTCCATACAAACTTTTTAGATTTATAGTAGTCTTGTGCATATTGATATAAATATTGAAAGGAAATTACGAATCAAATTGATGACTTCAAATGTGCTCCTTTCACAAAAGAGATGACAAGAACCTCAAAGCATTTTGTTAGAAAGGTTTCCAGTATTCACAGTAAAATGGTTGAATTGTTGTTTTGTTCTGTCTCTATCTCTTTATCTCTTTAACCATCTCCATTGTTACACTAGATGTGCTCTAGATAAGTCTGTAGCTGGAACATGCACTTGTGTGATAATACCATTAAGGGTGCTGGGAAAGACCAATAATGGCAGAGAAATTTTCCATTAAACGCAGTTTATGTACACGGATAAAGTATATTCCAATAGCCAAACTTTGCAGGTTAGAGAACTACTTCTTGTGCATATTTTGTAATAATGCATTGACATATGATGGCATTGTTACAAAGAAATTTTCAAACCTATAATGCAAACTTTCCATGAACAGGGTGGATTTTCTATTGTTATATATCTATAAAAATCCAATAACTCACTTTGGCAGGGATGATGTCTTTATGCATGTGCTTTATTTTTCTCGACACACTAACAAGAAGACCAACTTCCAACCATCATAAAATTGCAAGTTTGGAACACCCTTTTACAAACATTGTCCTATTATGAAATAAATTCTGTTTCAGAGCATCACCAATCAGGTAATTCAATTCCAAAATTACACACGCCAATTGGTGCAAGTTTTGGAACATATCCCCTGATAATTTTCTTACATTTAGAGTGTTGGAAACTGTCCAATTTCATCGTTGAAACAATGACAATTATAAATATCAGTTTCAGAATGTTTGTATTCTTCAAAAGTTAGGGCCATCATACGACATCAGTGTTTGTTTCATCTTAGCACTTCAGATTAGAGCATATTAGAGCTACAAATCATTAGAGGATCTACAATTTTCTAAAACCACGTCTTCCTGAAGTGTCATTACCTAACTTGATCGGGCTGTAACAACTAATTATACATGGTACATTTTTGGTGAATCGGATCCTCTGTCACTTGTTTATGATGATAAGTTGAAGCAGTATCTCTCTCCTTGATGCAAAGTTTTTGGGCCCAACACTGAGTGTCACGTCTACACATATGCCTTCATAACAAACTAGAATAGACTTGAGAAGAAATCCCAACATCTTATATTTATGCTGCCTATAATCAAACTCATTTATCCAACATTTGGAGGAAAATGTCCAAATCTTTTTAACAATGAATGGTAGGAAGCTTGAAACTTTATATCAGAAAATACTTCTCCTTATTAAATTTTGGTTAGAAGGTATAAAGTACAGGTCTAGACAAAATTTGGTGGAGTTAAAATGTGTAATACAATGAGGCATTGTACTTGAAAGATTATGGGGAAAGATTTTATGAATTAGGAAGTGTTGTTCTTTACTCAAGTTTGAGATTGGTTTTATATGGTGTCCTTTTCACATCTTGGTAATATGATGGGATTAACTTTGTTGGTTATATTGATTGTATGATACTCTCTTGATTAAATGCCAATCCTATACCCTCATACATGCATGATAGAATCCAGTGAAAACACTGCACCCTTGCCAACTCTAAAATCATGAAAATTGATGTTCACTCTATTGTGTTGTAGCATCCACTGCCATTTTTCATTTTTCATAAGAAAGAAACATATATTTGGTTGGAAACCACAAACATTCAAGGTCAGGCATGGGTATTTAAGTTCAGAAAAATCCATTCTAACCTTTTCAAGGGTTGGCTTGCAAGTTCATTATAACTTTATTAATCGATATGCTTCAATGACAATGTCAAAAAGACCTAAGTCACTAAATGAAAAAACAAATACGGACAAAATAAGTTATTAGATCAAAATTTTGGGCAAACAGAGATACAAGATCGCCTTGGTATTATGCCAAAAGGATCCCAAAGTAAGTAATTTTATTTATATTTTAATATGGGTATTTTACAAGTTTCGTGTTATTCCTTATGCATGTTAGGGTTTATTCTTTTGTTAAATATGATATTCCTGTTATTGTCAAATCTGATTTACAATTTCCTTTTATTCCCATTTTACTTTAAATGGTGCAACAAATATGATATCGACGTACACAAGACTTACACAACTGCTGATTTTAGCCCAGGAAATGGTGATTCAGAAGAGAAAAATGTACATATACAAATGTTAGACTCAAAGCCCATTTCATGAAATTGTGCAAAACAAATGGATTTAATCTCTAGCTACAATCTCAAAAGATTACTCTACGCTTGAGTGCAATGATTACCTGACCATATTGTTGACAAAGGACTTAATTCTTCTTGATGATAATGATGCAACAACAAAGAACATGGAGACTTGACTACCAATACACAACTATGTTATTTTTCATTTTATGGAAATGCCATTGGAGAATTTTTGTATGTAGTTGGCTTCAAAATTATGACTCAATACTACCAACCCACTATTTTTCTATCAATGAATTATGAGAATGGTTAATGATGATGTTTACCATTTTTTTCAATTTCGGATGCATTGTTCAATGTTGAATGTCAATTAATGAATGGATAGGAAAAAACTAGAATGATTTGAATCTAAAAAAGAAATTTAATGTGTATACACTAACAGGTCCCCTTCCCCGTTTCAAAAAGTGTCATAAACATTTCATACCCTGGAAACTTATATTATAATCTATAAAAGACAATAGACAGACAATACCACTCACAAGTCAAGTCACGTCCACCTTCGTCCGAGTAAAAAAAAAAAAAATCTAAAAAACAAATCAAAAAAACAAACCAAAAAAACATTATAATATTTTTATAGTTGTGGACAATTGAGGAGTCTACCCACCTCTCCCAATTGCTACATTATCTTCAAAATCCCCTGGAAATTTATATTATAATCTATCAATTTGAAACTTTTATTATAATCTATCAATGACAATAGATAGACAATACCACTCACATGTCAAGTCACTTCCACCTTCGTCCGAGTCAAAAAAAAATCTAAAAAACAAACCAAAAAACATTATAATATTTTTATAGTTGTGGACAATTGAGGAGTCTACCCACCTCTCCCAATTGGCCTAGGTAATAATAGTCATTGAATAATGGATTGTATCCGGTAAAGTCTTATGAGATCATTCACGAAGATGGCATATGTCCAGATAAAAGAAGAAATAACATCAAATTTCACCATTTCAAATCTTACACCTGTTATAGATTAAAAAAAATTGCCCACTTCAAAGTCTGGCCCAATTAATGCATCATTATCATTAGTGACTATGCCTCAAATTGAATTTTTTTCTAAAAAAGAATGTAATAAAAAAAAGATTTGATGGGTCACCCTCAATAAATATATATCATGTACAATCCACTGAAAAAGCAAAGAATAAAATACAAGGAATTTTATGGAAAACAATATTGAATGTTATTGGTTGTCCCTATTATAAAGGACATGTTCAAGAAGTAATGTTTTTCAACCCCTCATTTGTACCCCTTCCTGACCACAAAATTGGGATAATACTTAAAGAGGTGGCCAAAATGGAGAGGAAGATGGAGTATCTGAAGCAAACTTTGGTGTGGACAAAATGCCAAACAATGGTTGATGGATGGAAAACTATCAATCACCATCCATTGTTTTAGCCAGGAAGATTGTACATCCTATATGGAACAAAGCAAAGGAAGGGCAAGGGAAATGTCAACTATCTCAATGCTTGTCATTCTTGGGCCAATCATAACAGTCTGCATTGTATAAAAGTTCCTGCAAAATAACTATTTTTTTCTTCATCTCCATGCATGGTAAATTAGTTTTTGTTTTACTTCCTTTTTTAATACATTGTTATTTAATGTGTAATAAAATTCTGTAGCAGACATAGTTTGAATAGAATTCCAAAGCTCCCATAATATAGAAGTGACAAATCATTAATTCCTGCTGGAACAACAAGACTTGCATGAATCCATAGAATAAAAATTTAAGGATTAATACCTTCAAGCTTTATCCATTAACATGATAACAAATTGACCTAACACACAAGGATGAATATCCCGTGAATACTGATAATGTTGTTCATTGTTCTCATGGTTGAAACTGTGCATTGATTATCGTTATTACACTGTTCTCACTGTTCTCTGATACATCGCTGTAATTGGGCCGTAAACACTGATATTTTCATGCTTTTTGAATACCATGAGCATATGCAAAAGATAATGGTTTCCTTTTCATAATTTCATACTGTGGAATGCCTTGAATGTTATCACTATTTTCATGGTTGAGGTAATGTGTTAATTCATGATCACTGATGATATTTGAATGCCATAATTGTGTTGATATCATTTTTATTTCTGCCATCTTCATGAAGGTATAATGTGCATATTTTGTTTAATTTGATAAAAAAAATATTTGGGGCAATAGCACATCAAATAGAATTTTTTTTCCAAAACCATGTCATCTAGAGAAACACACAATAATTTTCTAATAATGAAAAAGAGAAACCTGCAAACATAGCAGACACATAATATATCTATGTAACCCACAAAGATCCAATCAGATCCCAACAAGATGTGCAAATAAAAAAACTCCATTGCAAGGAAAGGAGATGCATCATTTGTATTGCAACGGAAGAACAAAAAAATTGAGAATTTTAGACTAGACCATGTATGTGTTGTTGTTGTGGCAAGCTTTGAAATTCAATTCCTGTAACAAAATTTCCATTTTCAAAGTCAACATACTTTAGGTCATGGGAAGACAAGCTTTCATTCACTCTTTTGCACCACGTTACTAGGTATAGAACCATTTATCCTTGTTTTTATGTCTCTAGGTGCAGTTTTCTCTAGGGTACACAATTTTTCCATCTATGGACATCAACATAATTGGATCCTTTCATCAAATCTATGAATGTTTGAACAAATCTCCATGGACCATTTTCGATCCTATTTCTTCTTGTGCTTCATCTTGTGTCTACAATTGGCTGTATTTTGAGATATTCTTATACAAATTTCTCATGATGATTATTGCCACCATACCATAAAGGAAGAGAACAAGCATCAATTAATTAATGATAGATACCAGTGTATTTGTTAATCTGTGAGCAGAAGATATGTATCTCATTGGATGCCCATTTCACGAGGCTTTCTTGCAAGATTGGAAGAAAAAATGAGAAATTCTTAACAAGTAAATAGACTATGCAACAAATATTGAGCACAAAAGGGATAAGAAATTACTTTCAAAGGCACAACAAAACTTCATGCATTATGAGTAGAAGATTGAATAGAGTACCTTGGACAGCCTGAATGTATGAGACATGTTAATATGTATCAAGCCTTTCACTAACCATGATAGAAGCTCTTGCATGGAATCTACCAAAATGTTTGGTTGAAAATTTTTGTAGCTTCTTGTTGGCACATGGGCAGACCCAGGGTTCAACGCTTCAACAAAGCACCAACAAAACCCTAACTACCGGCCCTTTCGGCAACACCTGCGAAGCAAATGAAGTCTCACCCAAGGTAGAGGCAAGGGGGGTTGCAAGACTCAAGTGTCTACAACCAAGATGGTACACAGATCTGTGATTACAACTCTTAACAGAACACTCAGATCACAACATGCATTAGTCCACGAGTCTCATTCACATCACAGATTAAACCCTAAATACAGATCAGTGCAGTAACAATAGAGATCAAGTTCTTCCAATCACTTAGCACATAGCATTAGTCTAGATCTAGCATATTCAACATCAATAGGGCATTAAGCATTCATAGATCTATCTAACATATATAAGGATCAATGCACTAAGCAAATAAACACATAATCAACATCGCACAAAGCACATCAAGACACAGGATATATGTGGTTCACCCCAGTGTGGGGCTACGTCCACCAACTTCTTCTTCTTCTTTATTGATCTTCAATCTTCTTACATTCATCTGTTCCTATGCACAAAGCCACAGAGCCTAGCTTCGCAACGGATAGGTGATCTGCGTATTGAGCGCCAGATCCACATTCTCAAAATCAAGTCAAAGCACAGAGCCTACTCCTTATCAGCACATAGCCTTACTTTACACAGTCTGTGCACAAAGCAACTTACAATCACTTGCACTTAGCTCTGCAAGTCTTAACACATTCTTACACAAAGCCAATACTTCTTGCACTAAGCCAACAACAACTCAAAACAACACTTAGCTAGAACTTCATGCACATAGCCAACGAGTAACTCTTCTTACATCGCTTGGCTACTTAATTATACATTTACAAAGAGGCCTAATCATGTGTAAACCCATGGGACGACATCTCTTAATCCATTACATAAACCCAAAAAACCCTTTGCTGGGTCCACAAGCCCGCAAAACAAGTGAGATCTTGCAATCTCAACTCCGCTTGGGCGCTCCATCTTTGACCAGCCTGTTGAAGTCCCAAAAGTGGTCAAACACGACCAATGTTTCCTCAAAACTTGGTCAAGGGACAACATGCCCCCGACACTCACCTGTGACTTGTCCCGAGCCACTCAAATCTGGGCAACGCTGCTTCAAAGGCCTCAAGCTTAACTCGAGCTGCCTTGACTTGCTACTTTGCCAGAGCCTCCTACTCAGTGAACTCTTGAATCACTTGCTCTGTAACAGGCCCTTCCAGGCGTTGTTCCACTGTCGCAACCACTTGGTCTAGCTGTGAGCATTGTCCTTCAATTTCTTCAAAGATCGTGCAGGCTTTGTCCTGCACCGGTTGTAGTCTCTGTGTCACTTCCATGCCTCTGCTCTGGATGACAGTAATATGCTGCTGGATTGTGCGTTGTTCCTATGATATCTTCATTTTCTCAACTGCAATGAGTGACTTCATATGTTCCTGCACCTTGGATGCCTGTTGCTTCGCCTCCTGTAGTTGTGCTTCTAGTTTATTCAGCTCTGAATCTTCTGCAAGGAGCTCATAGGTCTGCGCACTTCGATAACTCAGTTGCTTACACTCTGTGGCGAGTACCTTGATTCTTTCTATTGCGCTCTTGGAGATTTGTTCCCTCTGATCGTGCACTTCTTGCGAAGTGCTTGGCACTGCTTGGAGCTCTAACTCCATTACTCTTGCTTGAAGCTATTGAATGGCCTCAACGAGCTTCCCCACTTATATCTCGGCTGATTCTTCTTCCTCTTATGCCAAGCTTGGCACAGAGTGAAGTGTTTTAGTTACTTCCTCTTTGATCGTTGTCTGCTCTGCAGACATCTAGTCTTTTTCTTTCTGCATCGTTGCTCTGTCCTCCTTGAACATCACCCGAATTTCATATTTCTCCGCCTGTGCAGCTCGAAGTTGCTCTAAGACCTCCTCCTTTTCTTGCTTCAAGGCTTATGTAGCTTGCTCCTTCTCTTCTTAGGCTCTCTGAAGTCGAGCCTCTGTTGCATCTACTAGCCTTCGTAATTGGGTGGGCTTATCCCCCAATTCTGCAATCTTTGGCGAAGAAGACGCAGTAGGTATTCCACGGCTCGAATAGATGGCCTCCAACGGTCATATAGCTTCGTCGTGGCGAAGTCCCATTCTGCGTGGTTCTGTTATTTCGGCAAGGTTCAGGTTCGGCAAGCCTACCTTCTACGAAGTCTTCACTGGAACTTCCTGTAGTTTTTCTAACTTGGCTTTCTTCTTACTGATCTTTCTGGCCTTCTTTCCTGTGATATGAGTTTCTAGATTCCTCTCTCCATTCTTATTCTTATTTTCTCTTAGTATAGTGACTTCGCACTGCTGATGGTCTTTCAAAAGGTTCCAAGGTAATACCTCTTCTCTTACTATTTCCGAGATGGCTACACTTCTTTCGTGTATAGACATGTTCTTTAAGCTTTCCTGCATTCTTTCAACTTCGACATCTAAGTCTCTTTCCTTTTGCTGCTTCGACTCAACTTCATGTTCTTCTATCAGTCGCTCTAATTTTCTGGCTATGAGGTCCCTTAGTTCTTTCTTTCTCTGTTATGTGGCTTCCTCCTCTGCTTTCCTTCTGATCTGATCCTTCTCAATCCAATTCTTTCCTAACAAAAGTGGAAAAGGGGCGTTGTTCTCAATAAACCTAATAACTTCAAATTCTTCTTCAGTCGATGTTTCATGAGCAATCATAGGTACATTAGTAATTCTTCTGCATAGGGTTATCATTTTTCCTTTAAACAAGCCTATTCTTCCCAATGAAGGTATCATTGCAGGCTTTCCCAAAATTTCCCAAGTGCTTTATGGCATAATGTTCACATGTGTTTCTTCATCCAATACACAGTCTATGTCGAAGTCTTCTATTCTTGTAACTATGGGTTGTTTTTCTTTCAGGATCTCTGGTAAACTGATGCCTCTATGATCATCCATTACTTCTTTCAATTGTAACAACATAGTCTTTGATTCTTTCTTTTTATGATTCTGTAACATACCCTTAGTCTCTTGACCTTCTTTATAGTTTTCTTGTCTCATGTACATCTTTTCAACTTTAGCAATCATCCTTGGGAAATCCTCAACCTCATGACCAATAGCTTTACAACAAAGACAAATAGGACCTGTACCAGGGCATTCTTTAGCAAGATGTCCCGGTCTTCTGCAATTATAACACAATGTCAATCGTCTCTTTCTTTTAAATGATCCCCAACCTCTCCTGTACTACGCACTGGGATCACAGTGTTGGACCTGCAATCTGCAAAAATTCTTTCTAGGTTCCTGCATCCACTTGTTAGTCCAAAAATTCTTTTTATCCATAGGAATAACATATCTTTCTCTATTTCTATCAAATTTATTCAGATCAACTCTTTCTTCTAACTGTGCCCTAGTTTTCAGACTAGGACAAAATCTATCAAACATACCTAGATTCATACTTTCGAAGTAAAAATTTCCACTTATCTTACCTTTATCATAGCACAAAGCTTTAAGATCTTACCTCTTTTCTTCAGATCGACTTTCTTTCTTAGCACAGGACTTCGCAAGTCAAGTAGAATACTGCACACTACAACAACATATCTACGCACAAAGCTTTCTCTTTTCTTCAGTTCCCAACAATCATAGTTTTAGGTCCCGACAACGGAACCCTTTGTTGGCATAGGGGAAGACCCAAGGTTCAATGCTTCAACAACGCACCAACAAAACCCTAACTATCGACCCTTTCGGCAACACCTATGAAGCAGATGAAGTCTCACTTGAGGTAGAGGCAAGGAGGGTTGCAAGACTCAGGTGTCTACAACCAAGCTGGGACACAGATCTGTGATTACAACTCTTAACAGAACACTCAGATCACAACATGCATTAGTCCATGAGTCTCATTCACATCACAGATTAAACCCTAAATATAGATCAACGTAGTAACAATAGAGATCAAGTTCTTCCAATCACTTAGCACATAACATTAGTTTATATATAGCATATTCAACATCAATAGGGAACTAGGAATTCATAGATCTATCTAACATACATAAGGATCAATGCACTAAGCAGATAAATACATAACCAACATCGCACAAAGCACATCAAGACACATGATATACATGGTTCACCCCAGTGTGGGGCCACGTCCACCAACTTCTTCTTATTCTTTATTGATCTCCAATCCTCTTACATTCATCTGCTCCTGTGCACAAAGCCACAGAGCCTAGCTTCGCAACGGACATGTGAACTGCACACTGAGTGCCAGATCCACCTTCCCAAAATCAGGTCAAGGTACAAAGCCTACTCCTTATCAACACAGAGCCTTACTTTACACAGTCTATGCACAAAGAAACTTACAATCACTTGCACTTAGCTCTGCAAGTCTTAACACATTCTCGCACAAATCCAATACTTCTTGCACTAAGCCAACAACAACTCAAAACAACACTTAGCTAGAACTTCATGCACATAGCCAATGAGTAACTCTTCTTACATCGCTTGGTTACTTATTTATACATTTACAAAGAGGCCTAATCATGGGTAAACCCATGGGCCAACATCCCTTAACCCATTACATAAACCCAAAAATCCCTTTGTTGGGTCCACAAGCCCGCAAAACAAGTGAGATCTCAATTCTGCCTGGGCGCTCCATCTTCGACCAGCCCGTCGAAGTCCCAAAAGTGGTCAAACATGACCAATGTTTCCTCAAAACTTGGTCAAGGGACAACACTTCCCCAATAGAGTCCATGTATCATCCAGTTCTGAAGCAATATTGAGAGTCAACATAGATTCCACTAAATATCAAATAGTAGAAATACCTCTATTGATGAGGATCGACATTTTGAGTTTAAATATTCACATAATTGTTTTCCCAAAATTAAAAGTAATATGCAAAACACATTGTGGAAATTGTCCTGAGAGTGTAATTGAATACTAATAAATGGGAAAAAGCCAGAACATACCAAGTTCATAACAAGAGAAAAAAAAGCAGTTGTCAATCAAAATGGGAGGACCTATTTTTGTTATTCATCATCAACCATTGTACAGATTGTATAGTGAAGCTCTTCAGGACATGAGATGTATATACTGCAACTACTTTACTTGGTATCAATTAAAGTTGCAGTAGAAAGGACACACTCCTACTCTCACACTCTGACTGTCACTATATACTCCCCTCATGTATTTTTCTACAAACCTAAACACCTATGGACAAAGTAAAAATTTTCATTAGATTTTTTTAAGAAAACCCTAAAATTTAGGCAGCTTAGGTGCCATTTACAATAGCACCATCTCTACCTACTTTGTGTATGCTTTGATTAAACAGTGGGATTACCTGAATTGCAATATTTATGTTTTGATTAGCCATTGAACTTACCAGGTTACCAAAATTCATGTATGAGGAAGACGTAGAACTATGGCATTTTGTATTGGCTTAATTCTATGAAGAAAACATTGTCCTTCATCAGTTTACATTATAAATTCAAAATTGGTTGTGAGATATGACCATATTCAAAAATATTTATATCCTATTCCTGACTTGAAGAAATCATTCAACTAAAAAGAAAAAAAAACATGTTTCTTGTATATTCATCCTTTTAACATTATTCCTAAAGTAAAATTTACACAATCACATGGTTACCATGTTGTCAAACAATTGAAAAATGGAACCATATCAATCTATATCGATCGTCACCATATACATTTCCCAATGGTGTTAACTTGCATATCCTACCGAAGATTGTAATATGACCCAAAAAAAATATATATCCCCCAAAATATTTCCAAAAAACATTGAACCCAACCACCATATGGTATGTTTGGCAAAGCCAGTACACAAAAGTCACATCATAACCTTATGATCCTTCAAAGAAATAAACAATAAGTGGTTCAATGCTACCAAGTGCCCAGTTCAAATTCCCCCTAAAATTCAAAAATATTTTTTTCCCAAATTCCCCTAGAATCTTTTCAAAGGTTTCCTAAGTTTCTTTGAGATGAAATATTAAGAAATATTATTAAAAGTAAAAATACCTCAATATTTAACCATGGGAGGAAAAAAAAACATGTTATGGAGGTAGTTGATATAGCACATGGATCTCTCTGTCGATTGATACAACAGCATTGTGCATGGACTCTTAACATATAAAAATTAGAGTGCCAAAAATATGTATTTATACCACCTAAAGATGTAAAGTTGCGAATCTAAAATCGACAATTACATCTGCACGCATTGTGTCTTGGTGGAGGTTAACTTATTCACTTTCACTTACAACTCATCACCCTAAAGATTTTTTCTTCTTAGGTACATGTGGGATTCTAATGAAATAACATATTGATTGGATTTCATACCAGCTAAAATATTCAACTCTCTCTTCACCAAGAAAACAATCTCATAAAATCATCTCAATACAATGTAGAAATTTAAAAAATACTCACTATAAAAAACTTACAAAATTTCACCTTATTTAGTTTCGGTTCCCGAAATCTATTTCATAAAACTTTCAACCATATGGTTGAATCTGGAATATTTGTTACAACAGCAAATATTTCAACATGTCCAACCTTTTCACAATGCAGGCTCAAGAAGAAGATAGACACCAAAAATATCCTTGAAGGATAGGAATATCAAATTCCTCAAGGTACAATCTCAACCAACACACAGGTTTGAAAATTACTCTTATAATAATATATTTGTAATAACACTAACTCTGATTTCTTGTTTCAACTAGGCATGCTAAAAAAACATAACATATCATTTTGGTTATCCCAACCAGTGTTACACATGTGTTCACGTATTCTTATTTACAGCTACATATGTCTTGATTAACAGTTATTAGGACTCTCGAAATTGGGGGAAGGAGCGGGAACGAGCAACGGGCGATTTTTCAAACCTTCGAGCAACGTTAATGGCGATGCCTGCAACTATGTTGGGGGCGCTCGGTTCTCTCTGTGGGGAGTGCAGCTAAACTAGCGGAGGATGACACTCGACCTCTACTATTTTGGTCGATTGACGTTTTTTTGGTTTCTCCCTACCTGTCTTGTCATTCCGATCTACTTAGTTTTGTGCCAGAGTTAAGAGGGTCAGTGTATTTAATTAACCAGTGATAGTGCAGGTTCGATCCTTCCTGGTTATCGTATTGATCTGAGGTTTTTAAGGGGGTTTTCAGGTCTGCCTTCATTGTGACAGGAGGTGTCCTGTTGTGGCTGGGCCAGTGCTGCTGACTCACTCTCCACAGGAGGAGCTTCCCGATGGAAGCTGAAGTCAGCGCCCTTATGGGGGTGGCTGACGAAGCCATCTGGAGGCAGGCGAGTCTTTTCTCCTCTTCAGATACGTTTGAATTTAATTCCAGCATTAACTCTCTCTGGGATGTGGTAAAGGCTCAGCTATCACCTTCCCATGTGGTTAAGCGTCGTAAGGAAAACTTATGTCTCTTTTCCTCCTCTGCTGAAAGAGGTCCAGAGTCTGAGGTTTCAAAAAAACGAGCAGTTGATATCCTTGTGTCTTCTCGGGAGGTTCCAGGGGTGCAAGCGGGTGGCAAAGGGAGGGTGTTTGGGGGGTGTCTTGGGGTTTTTCCGAGGGAAAGGCTGTTGGTACAGGCCCACGAAGGTTTAAACATTGGATCCCGAACAGGTCCAAGTGTAAATTGATGCTAGGAGAAGATATTGGGTTGGAACGGATAGTCTTGCGCTCCGTACTTTGGTGGGAAGATTTTCCTATCGTGCTAGGTGCAAGATGCCCCTGGAAGAGTGGGTAAGCTCCAACTGGTGTCTGCTCTTGGGCTATAAGCCTGAAGTGGTTTATATGACTAAAGGATGGTATGGTTTTCATTTTAAGAGGACCGAGGACGCTGAGATGATTCTGGAAAAAGCTTGGAGCTTCGATGGAGGTAGTCTGATGCTTAAACGCTGGCGGGTGAGTTTCAATCCATCACACAATTACTTCTGCTTCAAACACTTCTGGGTGTTGCTTCCGAGTTTGCCTTTACATTTTTGGAATGAAAAGGAATTGGAAGCTATTGGGAACGCCCTTGGAAAATTCATTAGAGTTGACGATGGGGCACTCCGAGCATCAGATAAAAGGATTGGTAGAGTTTTAGTGGAAATATATATTCATGCGGGTCTGTTGGAGACCTTGGAGATCGTTTGACGTGGTTATCATCTGTCTCAAACTGTGGATTATTTAGGCATCCCTTTTAGATGCTCAAATTTTTGGAAGACTGGTCATTTGTGGCAGGACTGTGTGAGTTTATCAGAGGAGGAGGTCTCGGAAGGAACATTGTTGGAAAGGGAAACTCGAGTAGAGTCGCCAGATGTGGAGTCATGTAGGATAAGTCCGAGTGGTTTTGATTGCGTAGACTTTTCACAGTCGGTTCCGGTGGACTCTATTACGGGTAAGCTCAAATCTGTTTGTCCCATGATTTATTATTCTTTATCTTCCTAGGAAAGAAATGAATTGGATTTATTTAGTTATTTTGGAGTGCGAGGACATAGTTTGGATAATTCAGTTCACTCTTGGGTTCCTTCAGTGCCTAGGGTTTCGACAGGTGCACCATCTGGAGCTTTGGAAGGGAGTGATTCACAACCTGGGGTAACCATTGTCCCTCAGGAGGTTAGTGGTTTTCCTGTGGATGATGTCAAAGTTGACACCAACACTGAGAGGAGCTCACCTGGATCTTTGGGATTATCGAGAGGGGACTCCATTTGCCCAACTATTTCTGTTGAGGATTGCATTATGTCAGGATTTAGGGAACCTGAGCTGGGGGATAGTGATATTGGTGATGTCCTAGAGTCCCTTATCCCTTCCTACAGAGAGGTGTGCACTCTCTGATTCAAATACCAACTTTTCAGGGGAGGACTGTTTTCAATAGACCAGATATTGTTGGGGGTCTAGGGATTTCGGGCACCACTGAGGAGACTCCTGGGAAGGATTACACGTGGTCTAAGGGTCTGGGAATGGAGATTTCTCCTATAAAGACCAGGAGTGCGAAGAAGAAGAAAGAGACTCGGGGTCTTTTACCTATGGAGACACACTTACCTGTCATAAGTGAAATTGGGGCGCTTAGAGGCCTGAAAGCCATGGCGAGAGCGAAATCATGATCTTACTCTCTTTAAACATTAGAGGGGTGGGGGGGGACCCTGAAATTTGCCTCCCTTCGAAGACTTCTTTGGAGGACTAATCCAGATATTATATTTTTGCAAGAAACCATGGTTGAGGATAAAAAGGCTCGAGCATTTATGCTTTCTTTTCGTCCTTCTTGGCTCACTTGTGTTGTTAGTGTTGTTGGTACTTCGGGGGGCCTATTAGTATCTTGGGATCCGGATATGTTTGACATTACTCCTTTTTTGTGTTGTGGTGGTATTCTATTAACAGGTACTTGTTTGGAACTTAATCAACCAGTCACTTTGCTAAATGTGTATGGACCCTGCATAGAGAGGAAATAATTCTGGGAAAAGGTGGCTACTAGGGGTCTTCTAGAGTGCAGAAATATTATTTTAGCGGATGATTTAAATCTTACCTGTGACGTTGGGGAGCTGTGGGGAGAAGCAACACATATGGATCCCCTGTCTGCATTCTTTAAAGAGATTTTTAATGGAGCAAGATTGATAGATATAGCCCCGGATGTTTTGGTGACAACATGGAGAAATGGTCGAAGGGGTAATGCGAGTATCTCCAAAATACTGGATCACGTCTTAGTTGCTGAAGATCTCATTGCGGGTGTTAGTAGGTACAAGTCATGGGTGGATTTCCATATTTTTCGGACCATGCACCAGTCCTTTCAAGATTAGATCGGCCTACCTTCTCGACGACTTATCCCTTCAAGTTCAATGCAAGATGGTTAAGCGAAGAAGAGGTTCTTTCTTTAGTGACTAAAGTCTGGAAGGATCCAGTACATATGACTGAAAGGGATGTTCAACAGAGATTAGAAAATAAATTGAAGTCTTTGAAGGCTCATATAAAAGCTTGGGCAAAAGAGTTTAAAAGAAAACATGATGAAAAGCTTGTTCATTTGGAGGGACTTTTGAAAGAATTAATCTTGGATGTGGCTTTGGAGAATACCAATAGTGATAGGGAGACACAAATTAAACTTCTGGAGGCAGAGCGGGACAAAATTTTAAGAGAAGAAGAAGAAAAGTGGAGACTCAGAAGTAGAGCGGTGTGGTTAAATTGTGGCAATAAAAATACGAAATTCTTTCACAATTATGCTAGCTTCAAGAGGAATAAGAACCACATATGGGAGATTAAGGATGACTGTGGAGAGACCCATATCAGTTATGAAGCTATCAAAAAAGAAATTGTCAACTTTTTTAAAACCTTTTATGAGGAATCATATCATGTGGTTATTAATGATCAAGTTGACACCGCCTGTTTTTATGATCGTATTGTAAAGATTGAGGATACAGTGCTATTAGAGCGCCCATGTACAAAGCCGAAACTGTGGGAGGTTCTAAAGTCTTTTGCCAAAGATAATAGCTTGGGGCTTGGTGGGTGGACTGTGGAGTTATTCATCCATTTTTTTGATTTAGTGGGAGATGACTTACTTGATTAGGTGGAGGATTCCAGACTGCGTAGTTCAGTGAAAAAGTCTTTAAACGCGACCTTCTTAACTCTTATTCCAAAAGTAAATAATCCTAGCTCCTTTGGGGATTACAGACTGATTGCTCTTTGTAATTTATGTTACAAATTGATTTCAAAGATTATTGCAAATAGGCTTAAGCCTATCCTCTCTTGGTCGTTGTCGAAGGAACAATTGGGATTCCTCAAAGGTAGACAAATCTTGGATGCAATTGGCACAACATAGGAATGCCTGCATAGTATTAAGGTCAAAAAATCAAAACTATGATTTTAAAGTTAGATTTGAAGAAAGCTTATGATTGTATAAACTTGGATTTCTTTCTCTTGACACTTATCCAATCGGGCTTCAGTATTCCTTTCACAAATTGGATTTTAAGTTGTGTGACTAGTGCAAACTTTGCAGTCTTGATAAACGGGGAGACCTCTCAAATGTTTAAGAGTGGAAGAGGAATCAAACAAGGTTGTCTTTTATTGCCTCTGTTATTCATACTTGTTATGGAAGGTCTTAGCTTACTGCTAAAAAAGGGAAAGGAAGAATGGAAGTTATCTGGGTAAAGGTATCAAAGTTAGTTAAGATCTTACACTTGTTCTTTGTGGACGATGTGTTAATCATGACAAATGCTTCGGTTGAGGAGTGGTTAGAGATTAAAAATTTATTATTATCATTTTGTAGGGCCTTTGTATTGTTGATTAATTGGTCTAAATCTATCTTTTACTATGCTGGAGTCTATGGAGAGACTCTAGAGAATTTAAAGGATTTGTTCCCCCACAGCTTCGAGGAACTCGCAAAAGGTTTTCGGTACCTTGGATATTTTCTAAAGGCCGACGCTTATAAACCTGTGGACTGGAGATGGCTTCTCTCAAAAATAGAAGAAAGGATAGGGATGTGGTGTAACAGATGGTTGTCCCTAGGGGGGCAGTATATAATGGTTAAGTCGGTGCTAGAAGGCCAACTTGTGTACTGGATGGCTTTGGCGGCTATACATGCTTCCATTTTTCAAAAAATAAGGAGACTGATGTTTATCTTTCTGTGGTCATGTGACAGGGGAAAAAATCACCTTCATCTGTGTAGTTGGGATTACATAGCTAAGCCAAAGAATTTGGGAGGTTGGGGCATTCGAAACATCTTTCTCTTCAATAGTGCCTTGGACGCAAACTCCTTGTGGCGTGTTTTAATGAAGGATGAAGTGTGGAGTAAGGTGATTAAGGACAAGTATATCCCTCATTGTGTTGTAGTCACTTGGCTAAGGACGACATCAGCTACAGCTCTGTCTGCCTCGCAGACTTGGAAGAACATGTTAAAATCTGTGCACTTGATTACGCACTGGCTCAGTTGGAGACCAGGTTCGGGTCACTCGATGCAAATTGGTCTAGACAACATTCTGGGCTTGGGGGAGGCTTCTTTCTTATCATGTCAACTCTTATCTGAATTAAAAAGAAAACATGTGGTTTACCTCTATCAGGATTTTGGAGATAGCAGGTCGGGTTTACTTTCTGAATATTGGAAAACTTGTGAGGAGCTTGGTCTAAGTGGGAACCTAGCAGAGGAATGGGAAGCATTCCGCAAGAACCTTAGTGGAGCGGGGATACAGTTACAAAATAATGAAGACGTGCTCATTTAGACTGGAGGAGATAGATCGGGAAGCATTCATGTAAAAAATATTTATCTGGCCCTTGCAAAGAAAAATTGGCCAATTGGTATTGGGGGATGGAGAATACACATGTGGAAGTGGGATTTGGCAAAAAAGATAAAACTCTTTACTTGGTTATCCGTTGAGAATAGAATTCTTACCTGGGACACTCTGCAAAGAAAGGGTTGGCAAGGCCCAAATATCTGTCACTTGTGTTCCAAAGAGGTCGAATCTGTGTACCACCTATTTGTTTCTTGCAGATTCTGTCGGGAGGTGTGGAACAAGATTTTTAAGGACTTTAATATTATTACTGCTTGGGAAGGTAGTACTTTATGTGGATGCTTTGAGAATTGGCATAAAAAGGAGGTCTCTTTCAGTACGCTTCCTTCCATTATTTGTTGGTTTGTATGGTTGGAGAGGATAAACTTATTTTCGAGGGAAGCAAACCATCGACTTTCTTTGTTGTTTCAATATTTAAAGCCCTTCTTCCTTCTGAGCCATTTGTGAAGAATGTAAATGCACGCATTTTTCAGAACCCTTGTTTTATTACTCCTATAGTGAGCTCGTTCAATGGGGCTGCGCATTTAAGTGATCTTAGGTGTGGGGCAGGGGGCCTAATAAAGACTAGTGAAAACTCAGTCTATAAGTGGACCTTCAATTGTGGCCAGGGGACAAATTCGAGGGAAGAATTGCTGGGAGCGCGGGCGACTCTTTTCTTAGTGGTGAGCTTGAATATTGATGTAATCTAGGTAATTGGCGATTCAAAGATCGTTATTGAGTGGTTGAAGGATAGAGGAAAACTTCAGATTGCGTCCTTGATGGGATGGATGGACAAAATTAAAATGCTTAAAAATTCTTTTAGAGAGATCCACTTCACTCATGTATATAGGGAGCTAAATATGGAAGCAGATTTTCTTTCGAAAAAGGAACTATCAAAGACTGAAGGCAAGACAGAATACAGTCGGTGGGTAGATGGAAACGAGGGACCCACCCTCTCCTTCAATCTTTTTTAACCAAGTCTGTCATTTTTGCTTTTCTCAGTCTCTGGTGATCCTGGAGGACAGTCCCAAGATATAACTGTTTGATTGTCGTTGGCTTGCAGCTTAACTCTTTTTTGGAGTTTTTTGTTGGGTTTTTTTCCTTCGCAAGACACCTATGTCTCATGATTTCCGGGATGATATTATTTTGTGCTTTTAAAAAAAGAAAAGCCCCAGAGTAGTGGCTTCTTTTAGTACTTTCCTATTGTAAGGGCTATGGTTTATGTTTAGAAAATGGAGGCAGGTCTGCCCAGCAAGATCTTTGATGAAATTGATGTAAGGTGCACATATTTATATTTACTAATATAAAGAGCAATTTCTCTGTTGAAAAAAACTACATATGTCTTGATGACTTGACATAAATAAAAAGACAATTGTTAAGTGATTTAGCATATTCATTGAGGAATCTAAAGGGTTGTTTTTCTGTTGCTATACATGCTGTTATAACTGCTGTAAAAGATCATTTTCAGATCTAGTTTATGTGGGATAAGTTTCCCTAAAGGGATAAAACTTATCCAAGTTGTTCAGTATCTTTTCTCCTTGGATTTCCTAGAAGTTTGGACTGTTTGGAATTGAAATATTTTACTCTTTCCAATGATGTTTAATATATTATTTCACAACAGCCCTAAGGCCGAAAATTCAAGGGTTAAGATCTGGGAAATCTTTACTTAAGAGGTGAAATTTATGTTTTTTCATTAATCTGGGAAATCTGAGATAGCAATCTCCAGGTAAAATGTTTTACAAAGCACACTTTAAATACCATTGATAACATTTGGCCAATGTAATGTCTTATAATTTCATGTTTTTTCTGCAGAGAGATATTGTATGAGTTGAAAAGGATGTCATCCTAATCCATTTAATTTTCTCCTAAAAAACCAATGGCTGAAGAAGCAAATACTAGACACATATCTAGGACAGCCACTAGGGGAAAATAAACTGTAAGGTGCTCAAATATGGATCATCCCTACATGTGTGGCCTTTTCTACAATGTGCTCAATGAATCTGAAAGGCCTAGCAAGAAGTAGAGCAATCACATGTTGAGTTAATCCTTGTGCCTTGAGCAGATTATCAAGATTGTTGTAAGCATCAACCTGCATAGAGACAACCAGTTTAACTTAATATTATCAAAAGAAAGAGAGAAAATATATACACAACATACTTTCCAAACGAGGGTTAAGCTGCAATGCTTGGCGGAAACAGTCGGTTGGTTCTGATAACCTTCCCTTTTTCATACAAGCACTAGCAAGAATAGACCACACATCACAAAAATTTGGTCTTCACTGCCAACAAACAAAGGAGAGATGAGAACCGTCAATCATATCTCAAATCACAACTTGAGATAACAAAGAGTAATCTTCATAATTGAAGTGGCTATAAAATAAATAGAAACCGGTATACAGAATCCCTTTAACATCATCGTGGATTCTGAATAATGTTTGTGTATATCTTTTGAGTTGACCAAATAACTTCTTATTACAATTTGAATTAATCATTATACCAGGTAAATTCAACACACAGTCAAGTCCAAAGTATCTGAAAATTTTGGTAGCATGTCAGAAATGTATACCATTGCCAAATATCATAGTCCCTACATAATTTGAACAACAAAAATTAACTAACGTTATCAACTCTCTCCCATTGGATTGCAGTGTGCAAAGGAGCAATTTCAAGTACTTACTGTTTAAAATTTCTCAAACAGGATAAATCCCAATTTCATAAAAATTCGAATATTGAGTACGAATTTCTGGCATATAATATGATTGTACTTGTCTAATGCATTACGGTGCCCAACTTCCCAAAAGGGTATATGCACTTCATAACTATACCCACAACTCACAGCAGAACATGTTCATGCTGAGGTATACCAATGGAAAGTTGCATTTTATGCATACTATTGAAAACATATTTCCTCTTGCAAGACTGGCCCTCCTGAAGAATATTGAAAGCACATGCTTCCAGTTTGATACCTATTAATACATATGGTCAAATTGGACAAGATGGCACCTTACTTTTCACAATACAATAAACTTTATATGGAATGCAAATCAGGTTGCAGGAAGCAGAATTCCTAGGGTAAATCATTTATTTAGTCTCCATTGTACATAATTGGGATGGATTTTATAAAGTGCAAATTACTTAAGAACACTCCTTGGAAAAACTACTTTATCAATGTGGCACATAGGAAATTAGGAAGAAGCTAGGTCCTAAGGATTTAAAAGCATATCAAAATGTAAAAAATGAGAGGAAATGCAAAAGAAAGAGCACACAAGGAAGAGAAGAACAAAGATAGAGGAGGAATCATATATGCAATTCCCCAATTGTAACATATATGCCTCTGCATAAATGGAAACAAATGTAATTAGCATTCTATAAAAGGCATCCCAATTATGTACAATGGCGACTAGATAAATGCCTTGTCAAGCATGTAATGTGTACAAGTTGAGTATAAGAATTTAAATGTTTTTCTGTGGAAAAGGAAACTGAACCCACGATCTCTGTAATAGATATATTCCCATTAAATAAATATAAACAACAAGATTGCTCAAGGATTATGAAGATTTATAAATGGACATGGCACCCAAAAACGAAGATTATGCTTTAAAATGGAGCTTATGCAACCTTTCCCTGTTAGTTCAATTGTATTTGATGTAACTATACAATTCTATAGTTTTGGAGATTCTGAATGTATCATAGTATTAAAGAACATTAATGGGAACATAAGTACTTATCTACAACAATTGTTGTTGGATTGAGCACTTTTCATCAATTTCATTCTCAACATTAACTTATCAATAATTACTTTCAATTATGATTGCATTTAACATATAACCATAAACAATGCATCACATCATACACAGATACACAATATACCAGTATTTTACGTGGAAACCCAAATGGGAGAAAACCATGGAATGTTTTCTTATATATCAAAGATTACATTCATAGGAAGCACCAACTTTCAAATTCTCCAACACCTACTGGAAGGAAGCTCCAACCCCCTATTTACAGGCTCCAACCTGAAGGAAGCTACAAGGACCTAGATTCTCTAGCTCCAACTGGAAGGAGGCTCCAACCCCTTGATTTACAAGCTCAAACTTGAAGGAAGATACAACTCCCTAAATTATCTGGCTTCAACCTAAAGGAGGCTACAACCCCCTGATTTATAGGCTCCAACCTGAAGGAAGCTCCAACTCCCTATGTTCTCCGACTCCAACCGGAAGGAGGATACAACCCTCTTTCCTTGCCCCTTCCTTCCGCCCTGAAATGTAAATGTAGAATCAACCTGCCACTACTACTTCCACTGTCACTGTCATTACCACGGTCACTGTCACTGTAACTGTCACTATCATTGCCATTGTCATTGTCACTGTCACTACCACTATCACTGCCACTGCCACTACCATTGTCACTGTCAATATTACTATCACTATCATTGTCATTGCCACTGCCATTGCCACTGTCACTGTCATTTCCACTGTCAATGTCACTGATATACCATCATCAACCTGTCACTACCATTGATCACCTTAAACGAGACCAAATCCACTCACATAGATCATGTACCAAGATCACCAAGAGCATCTCTCACCATATACCAAGGTATGCCTTAAACATATGCTATAACATCATCAATATATGTATCTCAAACATGTGCCAAAGATATATGTCGATATATCCAAGATATGTACCAACAATATTCTTCAATAGATATTCCTCAAACCATGTACCAAAAATATACCATACATCCAAGATGTGCCTCAAAGCATATGCCCAAATCTCCAAAACATGCCTCAAGCATGTATCATAACATCAAGACATAACCTTCAAAATTCATATAAAATCATACCTCTAACTTTGTAACGGACTTGGTGCATCAGATCATAGACACTCATACCTTCTTCATCTTCAACAACAAGAGAATAACATCTTCATCAAATTGTACCTTTGTCTCGCAGGACTAGTTTTTGGATTAATCACAAACCATAACTTTAAACAAGCATAATTATGTACCTATAATGAATAATGGTCTGAAAATTGTACCCACTCTTCTTCAATATCTTCTCTAAAATTCCTCCAAGTTTCACTCCTTGAATTGTCCCTGAAAAGGAGTTATAGCAAAAATGGTAGACCTTTCTGAATTTTTTCCTATTCTGGAGAGCGAACTTGTAGAGCATGCCATGCACTGAATATTTGATATCTGGTACTCAAAATCACACACAACCTATTACAAACTATATTTTTTCCAATTTAATTGGTCTCATAGAATTTGGATCCTCTATGAAGAAGTTATGACTATTTTTCTCAAAACACGTGTTTGAGACTAGTTTAAGGACTAGTCAAAAACCCTATCTTCCACAGAGTGTATCTCAACAAATACAACGATCCAAAAGCTTAAATGTTTACCACATGTACTTTGATATGTTTTCTCAACATCCTCCAAGTTTCTCTATTTGATTCATTCTATAACAAATGTTATAGTGAAAATGGTAAGGTGACCGTTAAATAACATACATTAGAACACATCATCACAAGACTTCATCCTCCCTTGGAATTTTCCCCATCTTCACTTCATCTTCCCTCTAAAATTCACCTCAAATCTCATTGCTTACCTCAGATAAAAAAAACTTGAGTTAATGTAACAAATGAACTCCTAGATTCTTTATTTATACTAGATCAGATACCCTCTTTTTAATGTTGACTTGACCCAAATAAAATTCAATTTAATTTTTAATGATTATTCCATTGAGGTTGACTTTACCAACAATCACTAGTAAATTTGGGTCATTTTCCGATGGCACTTTTGACGTAATGTCGATGTATGATTGTCGGGTATCCTAAAAAAACTCGTCCCCCCCAAACGTCAATTCTAGTACCATCTCACTTCTTACGGATACCATGATCGTCTCACTTTCGACATCTCTGACAGACATGTGTCCTCAAGGCCTAATTTTACAGTGACGTAAATGGTTGTCTCACTTCCGACATTTTCGTTCATCGAAAGTGAGATGAACAAGTGCAACTATTGTTCGACTAATTTTCCATATCGACCACATTTTATTTGTCAGAAGTCAGACGATATAGAAACTATTCATCAACAAAGAATCTATATCGGCCATGTTCCATTCGTCAGAAGTGCGACGAAATAGAAACTATTCATTGACGAAGTTTTTATATCAGCCCATGTTTCATTCGTCGGAAGTGAGATGATATAGAAACTATATTCGTCGGAAGTGAGATGACATAAATCTATTCATCGCCAAATTTTCTATATTGGCCATGTTTTAGTTCGTCAGAAGTGAGACGAGGGGGTGTTGGAAGACCAACACACTGTAAGTGTTTTTAAAAAAAATATAAATTCGTCATGCACACACAAAAATGTTGCACTAGCATCCTGTAGAGAAGTTGCAAGAAGAGTTGGCAACCAAGGAGGAGTTTTTGTCATACATACAAAATAATGAGCTTACATGTTTCAATTGGAAAAATGTCGTAGAACTTCCTACAACTATAGATTATGAAGAAAACACCTAAAATACTAATAACTAAAGACAACATAGAACTTAGCAGAATATGTGGCCATTGGTGGCCTCTTCTAGGCCCACATTTGATGGAACAAAATCCTGATTTCTGATTTCCATGTCCTCAACCAGCTGGTGCATGGTATCCTCTCCCTTTAAATCCCCTTGGGTTGAGTTCATTGACATTCGTTGGTTGACGTTTTTGTGTCATAAACACAAGAGGTTGACTTTTCTTCTAGCTGCATATTTGATATATATATATATATATATATATATATATATATATTTGTAGTGGCTCTTCTAATAAGTAATTTGCAGGTGATTTACAGACTTTGCAACAAAAATATTATGTTGGTTGGACACATTACATATTTGAGGGGCAGACATCCATGCACATATTGATGCCATATTTTTTTTTATCGTGAGTAAGCCTTGTTTTATGTGGCATTGATTTCTTTGATGCCAACTTGGCAGGGTTGAATTCCTCATTACGCTTAATAAAATATGTTGGTTCTTCCTTTTGGGCTCTCTTCTATACTACACATATTATATGCTCATAACAATGAATTCACAACTACCCGACATCCTCCTTGTGAGCCTATATGGGTGATGGTTCTACTAATGCAGATAATTGCAGGCTGTTGTAGTATGTATCTTAACCAACAACTCATTTAGGGTATGATGATCTATCCTTCAACTTGATTCTCTCTCACTTTGTTTGCCTGCGCTAACCCTCTTTATAGCTGGAATCTCCTCTCCTATATTGAACACGCTAATACCTTCAATACCTCTCCCCTACAATACAATCATTCTCTTTCAGATCTAATTGGGATCATGACCTATTCTACAGGCCTAAGCATGATCCGTATTCTTCCGTTGAATATCTCAATGTTGGCATCAAGTTTAGCTCTAGGGAATCTGAAGTAAAGGATGGTGGCTTAAGGGCTTCCAAAATGGCAAGATAATAACAAACTGACATCCAGAAAGTAAGTCTATAGCTTGAAACTTGTGGGGGGAATACAACGATTTGCAGGCATTAGGTATATGAGGCAGTGAATTTGAGATACCAGACACTCCAAGCAGTAAGATTGGGTCATTTGGGATTTCAACACACCCCTAAACCACTAGCCACCACCATCCATATCCTTGTCAATGGGATCCATGTGGAACAATGCCTATGGATAGGTCTGTGGGTTTATACCACTGAATAAGTCCAATAAAAGAGTGGCTCCAAACAATAAGGGTGTTTGTTAAAGGTTTTTGTTTAGAAGGTTTTGGTGTCTCACAAACCTATTACAAAATCATTTTGACATGAATGATACAACAACAGTTGAAACAGTAGTAGAATTCGATAGATTTCAAGTTGGTACACACTATCTACCCCATACCCACATTTGATGGATAAGTAACATCCAAAATGCTCCAAAGGAAAAATAGAGGAGTAGAGACAAAGCTTGCCTATGTCTCTCGAGGCACTGCACGATTTGTAAGAAACTTTACATCAGAGGCACACCATCTAAGGGAGCAAGAAGCGTCCTAAGGATGCATTACAGGAACACGGAAAATAACTCTAGGATGGGCTAGAAGCACACATGGTAGAGGGCATAGTAAAATTATTCAAGCATCGACATGCCATTTTCTTATAATCCTGACCATTTGAAACATGAGGGATTCAAAAAATACCAGCACAAATACCATCAAATCATACTTATAAATACCACCTCCAACAATACCGGTAGATGTATAATACATGGTACAATGGTATGCATTTCATTTCTGCCACTGCACATAGTACTTTGTAATAGATATTTTGGGGGCAACATTGTAAATGTGAGTGCAAAGGGATTTAACTGCTATGCTCTTCCATAAGGGGTAAGTTGGCCATACAATGATTACACAGGCAGGCTGCAGCTGAATCCAAGGAAAAATATTCATGTTGAGGTCACATCGTAGGATGCAATCATCAATCATCAGAACTCAATGGAAGCATGCCAAGCATTGCACTGCACTTGACTGGTTTGGAAAATGCATACTAAGGATTCAAGGTCTAATTAAAAAGAAAACTTCAAAATTCTTGATGATTTATTGTAAATCTTGATGCATATAATAGTGACAATTATAATGTCCATTGCCAAAAAGCAAGCATACTGCTTATTAGTCGTTCCTCTAGAGAAAAGAAAACAATATCCAAAATATGATAAATAGATGACAATTCCAACCATAGATTGTAAACCATACTCCAATTAGATTACAATGCCTTTACAAAAATTACAAATTCGTCATGAAGACACAAAAATGTTTCACTAGCAGCCTGTAGCGAAGTCGCAAGAAGAGTTGGCAGCCAAGGAGGATTTTTTGTTGTATATAATATGGTACTATCTCACCCCAAGGGATTCACTAATCAACTAATAGAGGATGGTGATATTCCCCACACCAATGTTATATTCCTCCCAAGAGTGCAATATGTTTTTTCCTATGAAATAGAAAGGGTTTCATGGCTATTAACTCAGGTCATGGCTTAGTAAGGGGTACAATTTTTGTGCTTGTTCGACAATATGTCCTTGCAAACTTTCATGACATACCTTCAAATATGCACCTATTTGACACAATTATCAAACTCACAGTTCTTTATGATTTTGAGGTTTGGTGACCCAATTTATGATCGGTTAATTGGGCATGGTTGGAGAGAGTCCAATTTATCATGCTCCAACTTATAATCCATTGCAAAATGGCTAGTTCCTAAAGTATCATGGAACTCATATTTAACACCCATGCCTTGTGCCTTAAGAGCATTTTTAGGCTTGTTCCTTTCTTCACAGAATTGATACTTTGGGTGATTCAAATTTTGGATGGGGAGGTATTTGTACTTGGACAATTGTTCCTTAGAGGAGATTGACTCATTGGATCTACTTGAGTGACAACAATGTTTGTTCTTAGAGGAATGTTTGTTCTTAGAGGCTTCTTCAGTTGATACACATATCTATAAAGCATCTCCCCCTTTAGTTACTCTTTGGTTGTATGTAGCCACCTTCCCTATTTACAAGGGGAGATCGGTGAGGCCATTAACATAATGCAAGGAGGTTATGGAGAAATTACAAATCGATAACCTTTTATGAAAAACACCTATTATTTTCCAAATGGTTGATCATTCCACAATCAAATTGGAAGGTATCTTGAAATATGTCCTTGTCTCCATTGATTCTTGGGAATGCCATACTAATTTTATGTTTCTACATACCAAGACTATACTTGGGGGTTATCCTCTTATCTTAGGCATGTCACCCCTCAATATGGCATGAGGTTTTACTCGAGGCTGAGCTATATGGTTTGATGGAATTTTGATTGCTTAGGATCGACATCTTGATGAGGATATCTTTCAAGGGATATAGAAGATGGAGAAGGAGCATGATATGGCATGAGTATTTTGGCCCCATCAACTTATTTGCATGAAGACAATGGATTCTTGGGAGGGTTTGAAGGATCTCTTTATATTATTTTGGGCAAGGTGATTTCCAACATATTCTTATAATAAGGGATTGGAAGTGCCACCATAAATAAATCTTCTTACTCTCATAACTAGCATACCACAAAGGAAAAGGTATGATGAATCTAGGCAAGTTATCATGTGTTTCCAACAAACGAGACTTTGTTTCCATGACTTTATGACAACATAAAAATCCATGAATGGTGACAATACCAATTAATGACATTTTTCAACCATTTTTAGCAGCAAGAGGAGTAAATTTATAGATTTGTAGAAAGGTTGGGACTTATGTAGTTGATCATTAGGTCATCTAAATCCTTGTAGCAACATTCAACCTTTGAAATCAATTGGATACAATGAAACACATGTTGTATGTGAGGGAGAATCAATTAAAAAATACATAGGTTATGCCACAAATGCAGTAATGACATTATGGGTAGTGAAAACAATGAGGGAGAAATTCATTGTCAAAATGCAGAGACTTAGTCGATGTAGAGACTTATGCATATATGTGGAATGTTTTTGATGAGTATTGGTCAAATGTAGTGTGAGAAGCATAGGTTTTCTAGTCTCTAATTTGCTTGGAAACCCTCGTAAACAACAAATCAAATAACTCATAACCATTAACTAATTAGTAAAAAATCAGAGCTTGGAGATCAATTACTAATTTTGGTGGCATGATGTCAACCCATGAATATCTCCACTCCACAACTTTAGATGGATAGGGATCCTCTGCCTCTATCACTGTCCAAATGGGAGCTACTTTGTAGCTGTCCAAATGGGAGCTACTCTACGGCTAGTCTTGGAATGGGCGGGTTTTTGCTTTGCTAGATGGGCGCTTGGTCTTGGAATGGGCGGGGTTTTTATCTTCTACATGGGCGTGAGATCAACCTTTGCTGCTCTTCTAGATATCATGAATGGGCGTGGGCGCAATTACTTGTTTGAAATTTGGTTTGATTTTTTATGTTTTGTTTTTTTAATGCTTTATTATTTTTTGTTTTTAATATAATATA
>JZKD02S0952236.1:498712-528208 GCA_000966675.3 Picea glauca
TATCTAGAGAAACCACAATCAAGGGAATGGGCTTGGTAGAATCATCGGGGGAAAAAGACCTTGTTGATCTTGACTCTAGTCCGAAATTGTGAAATGACTTGAGAGGTGTAGAATAAGTGGGAGCCATTTTCAGTGCAAGTGAAATACCACTACTTTTAATGCTATTTTACTTATTCCATGGAGCAGAGATGGGGCATTGCACATATGTTAAAATATAATGCACATTTCCTCAAAGTGTTGTCATTGATGGCAATGGTCGAGAGCTCATTCTTCACATACTTGATGGCAATTAGTTTAGGAAACCAAATAGGATCATTACTTTTAAGGATGAAGAAAGTTCCTACAATCCCTATGTTTTTAGCCAACACCCCCCTATAATTATCTATGTTATGGTTCCTCATTGTAAATAGGTGACTTGAGTCCTCATAGACTTAGAGAGTGGGTGGCTTATGATGCCAAATTCTTTGGACCTCGATAGCATTTCATTTTCCATTATGTGAGTGGTGTGTATCCTCAAGTTATAGACACATTGGAGCCATGGATTCCCAATGATTGTCAATCATTGCAAGATATAACCATGCAAGAACAAATTCATGGGTATTACCATAATCAATTCATCTTTGTAAACCACTTTTTTCTCAAATGCACATTCATGGTCAATTGGGTGTTTTTCTTTGTTTTGGATGATTATATTTGCATTCCTCCGTGGAGTACTTTCAACCTATGTTGAATGAGCTCTCCAATCATACAAAGATCATCGTTGAGCATGTACCATTTCCAACAAGCTCTTCTTGTGAAACACTTTGTGCAATGACTCGACCAACATTACTTATTCTAGATAATTATTATACTTGACAAAATTTAGAGATATACCTCAAGATTATATGACATGAGACTATTGAGGTATTTAATATCCAAACTATTAAGTTCCATGTGGAAGAAATAAACTTAGATTGGTAAAGTATACAAACTCACCTCTATTTCTCATCACCCGACACTCCTTTACTTTATGGTAAGCAAACAATAAAACTGGTCAATCTCCATAAGTTCTTAGTAGTACTTGTTGTTGTCCAACAAGACAAAGAAGACAACATAGAGAATATCCTTACTTCATATATTCAATATAGAAAAGATTCATATTCATATGTTTTTGAAGAACCTACAAGTCTACCTATTCCCCACACAATACAACATAGGATCTATCTAATTCCAAGTTCTTCACTTCCTAATTGTTCTGCATATTGCATAACAATTTATAGATTAAGAATCAATAAATAAAGCTTCTTTAGGATGGTAAGGGTAGTCCCAGAACTTCTCCTTGTGGTACTCCAGTTATACTTGTACCCAAAAAGGAACAATAAGAATGGAGATTATGAACATATTAAAAATCATTGAACAAGATTGATGTGAAAGATTGGTACCCACTACCCAAGATTGATGATCTCATAAACTAGTTGAAAGGAGCCAAATATCTTAGCAAGATTGACCTAACTTTTATTTATCAATGAGTAAATATGAACCCTTATAATTATTAGGAAAAACTCTCAAGACCAAATATGGGATCTATGTCAACAATGGATTTTCAGGTCAATGATAATAAGCTATTGTTATTGCCCACACCAATTTTTAAATCTCTCTATTGACATGCTTGTCTTCGTGTTCACTTTTTCTTACAAAAATGGGTGGGGCTAGGTGCAAGTCCTAGGAAATTTGCAAACTAGATTACCCCAACTCATGGCATCCTCCTATGAAAAAGGGTGGTTTCCATAGCATGGTATGGAGTTTCTATATTCCTTCAAAGATAAAAAAAAAATAGTGTACTGGTTGGTTGCTTGTGTTGACTAAAAGCATTTAGTGAGAAACATTGGTGGTTATTAATGACTTTTGGTATTGCTATTGTTTCAATTCCATTGAATAAGAATCATCATATTCATATTTCATCCACTTTTGGGTAATATATAGTGTTATATTTGGATGGCATATTGGTTTATATAAATAGTTGGGAAGAAATGGAAATACTATGTAATAGAAGACTAACTCCAAATTACCTAAGCATAGACATAGTGCATTAAAGAAAAATAATATCCTTTCTAAATATATTGCAAGCATAGAGGACATGTCAAGGATGATTATTGGGGACTACATATATAGAAGTATCGTAAGTCAACCATGATGAAGTAAGGAGAGAAAGAGATTTCAGTACCAAACTTTGTGATAAAAGGCATTTTATTGATGACGATCATGCATCTTAGTCAAGTAAAGCATAATTTGAGTGGAAAATCAACCCTTGGGTGGGATTCCCCCCTATTGACTAACGATTGGATCATGGGATTCTAAAGAATCCTTGGATCAGTTCTTGGACTTCAATAAGCTAAGGATTACATGTACTTGTTATTATGTTTTAATTGTGTACTACTTGTTATGTTGACTAAATTCTGAAGTTGTTATATGTATTATGGGATCTTGGCATGACCTACTTATCTTATGTACTTGTAGGAGTTTATACTTTATTTGATTTACATCTTGTTTACCTTGCTATATTGTTATAGTATTAAAGACAAACAAATAATTTTTATTTATGAAACACCCAGACACATGTGCGACCATCTAGTATTGCAAGTGAATGTAATAACGTCGATAAAGAAGTACTTGATTAATCACACAAGCTTCAATATCAGTTATGTATTGTACGAAATAATTATTTAAATACGAAATCTCATCTACCGCCTTCTTCTTTCCACAACCAAAATCATGGGCCTAATTGGCATGATGTTGGTTTTGAATGACACATACGATGAATATAAAGAGCACGACCATGATGATGGGTATGTTGGGAGTTCCATGCACCACATTAATCCAATAAATTTCAAACAAAATGAGGATGAGATTATATATATAGAGTGGGTGTGTGAGTGATATTTGAGTATGGGAACCCTCCCATATTGTCAAGGCATGCAAATAGTCTATCCATGTCAAATTTCAGTGCATACAGAAACAATTTGAAAAAATTTCAATGTTGGCCCCATTTACAGGTCATTGTTGCCCATCATGTCTAGCCCTAGTACAATGTATTTTAGTTGTTTCCTTTAAAATTTGTTTGAGATGCACGTCCCCGCATCTAGGACTACAAGGGCATGCAATAACATCAATAAACAATTACTTGATTAATTGCACAAGCTTCAATATCAATTATTTCTTGTCTTTGTTTTTTGTTCTCATCTAAGTAATTTTTTGCTCCATAAAGAATATTAGTACAAGATCATTATTTAAATACAAAATGTCATCTATCGCCTTCTTCTTTCCACGGCCAAAATCATGGGCCTAATTGGCATGATGTTGGTTTTGAATGACACAGACGATGAATATAAAGAGCACAGACATGGCGATGGATATGTTGGGAGTTCCATGCATCACATTAATCTGATAAAGTTCAAATGAAACAAGGACAAGATATGATATATAGAGTGGGTGTGTGGGTGATATTTGAGTCAGGAAACCCTCCCATATCATCAAGGCATGCAAATAATCTATCCATGTCAAATTTCAGTGCATACAAAAACAATTTGAAAAAATTTCAACATTGGCCCCATTCACAGGTCACTGTTGCCCATCATGTCTAGCCCTAGTACAATGTCTTTTAGTTGTTTCCTTTAAAATTCGTTCGAGACACACATCCCCACATCTAGGACTACAAGGGCATGCAATAATGTCAATAAATAATTACTTGATTAATTGCACAAGCTTCAATATCAATTATTTATTGTCTTTGTTTTTTGTTCTCATCTAAGTACTTTTTTCTCAATAAAGAATATTAGTACAAAATCGTTATTTAAATAAAAAATCTCATTTACCACCTTCTTCTTGCCATGACATGGGCCTAATTAGCATGATGTTGGTTTTGAATGATACAGAAAATGGATATAAATAGCACGATCATGACAATGGGTATGTTGGGAGTTCCATGCATCGCATTAATTTGAGAAAGTTCAAACGAAATGAGGATGAGATAAGGTATATAGGGTGGGTGTGTGAGTGATATTTGAGTCTGGAAACCCTCCCATATTGTCAAGGTATGCGAACAATCTATCCATGTCAAATTTAAGTGCATACAAAAAAAATTTGAAAAAATTTCAACGTTGGCCCCATTCAGAGGTCATTGTTTCCCATGTCTATCCCTAGAACAATGTATTTTAGTTGTTTCCTTTGAAATTCATTTGAGACACATGTCCCCGCATCGTTTCTACAATACCATGATGACAATGATTATGTTCACGATGATGGTATAAAGATGAACGAACTTCTCTTGGTTTCGAGAATAATTTATTATCTACTGAACAAGGCCAACCACGTGAAGGTGGAATCTCATATGCCCCCTCCCATCCCCCTAAAATCACTCTCAATTCCCCAATATCCAATCTATAAAATAGAAAATAAACCAAAGAAACATAGTAATCATGCATAGAAACTACCAAAACAAAAACTAATTAAGGTAAATGAAATTATGAGTTTGTAAATGATAATTTTAGTTTAGCACGTACACTATGGCCACTATTTTCAATTTTGATATAATAAACAACATGTAACATAGGATATAAAAAAATGGCATAAAACTTAAAAACATGTAATTAACCCACATAAGTAAATTATTTAAAGAGAATATTTTATACAAATTAAAATATATGGTTACATACCTCATCCAACTCAACATCTGTATCATCCTTCTTTTGTATCTTCTTCTTCATCCAACTTAACATTACCTCATCCAACTCAACATCTGTATCATCCTTCTTCTGTATCTTCTTCTTCATCCAATTTGACATTTGTATCATCATCCGGTTCAGAAATGGAGTTGAAGGGATTGATGATATCATCATCATCATCATCAATGTCATTTTAGAGCATATCTTCATCGACATCATCATCAAGAAATATATTGTCTCCTACACATGGTTCATATTCTTTGTCTTCTCCATCTGTCGACCAATATTCCTACTATGTCACTGGTGCATCATCTTCTTCCTCTATAGTATACTTTACTGGCCTTCCTCTTGGATCATATCTAACAACAAATGACCAATCCCTCTCACCTGGAACCTTTGAGTAAAAGAATTGCTCACACTGGCTTGGAAAAACATAGCGATCATGTCCTCTTTTAAACATCATTATTTTGATCATCATAAATCCATTGGCATATTGAAGAACAATTCTTTCCTCATCACGTTCATGCATTCATAACCTATACCATTTGACATCGAACAAAACTTATTTGAAGGAATTAAAGCCACACTCAAGTATATCATCCAAATACCCATAATATCTATTTTAAAATTCTTGGGGATGTTTGTCACTCCTAGAGGAAACATTAGTGACGTAGAATACTGCAGTTATCCCACTATCAGAAGTTTTCCTGGTTTCATCCAATTGTTTGATGCGAAATTTACGACCATTTCACGACATAGAATTGTGGTGTTTCAACTGCAATATGCTAGACATGTAAAAGATGCATTTTCAATTAATAAACATATTTATATAACTTGGAAAGTATTTGAAAAAAAAAACACTTCTAGTCACATTAATATAATATAAATTAACTGAATAAAATGGGTGAATTTGCTTGACTAGCCATCTTTCAAACCACATGCTAAATCAATTTCCCTCCGCGTAACATTAACATCTCCATTATGACGAGCTTCTCTAACCAATTCAAACAATTGTTTCCATGATAACCTACCACCATGATGTTGTTTACATATTTTAATCCATACCTTTATCCAATCAAGATTTTTTGCAATATATAAATGTATGGCATCCTAATCTTGAGAAACTAAATCAAGTAATCATAATCCACCAATATTAAAAATTAGTTAAAACCATGGTAAATATTAATAATTGATGAAAGAATAAATAATAAATGAGTATGATCATATATTACATTAAAAATTAAAAGTTATATGTATTATAAATCTCGACAATTTAATCACCTCTCACTTTCTTCATTCTACCTTGGAATTTCACCCTTCTTTACTTCATCTTCCCTCTGAATATCACCTCATATCTCCTTGGTTACCTCAGATAAAAATCGCTTGAGTTAATGTAACAAATGAACTCCTAGGTGCCTTATTTATACTAGATCTAGCACCCTCTTTTTAGGGCCGACTTGACCCAAATAAAATTCGATTTAATTTTTAATGATTATTCCATTGAGGCCGACTTTACCAACAATATCCTTAATATTTATTTTAATATTCATTGCAATGGGGTCAAATTGTAACTTCTTGTTTGCAACAAATTTTATTCTTTTAATTAATCTGGGGCCGACTTGTCACTTCTTGTTACAACTGTTTAGGGCTTCTTAACCATACTTTGGGGCTTCCATCTTCAAGAGGGCATATCTCCTCAATCATGAGGAACCACGTGGCCTACCACCTACCATTGGAAACAAAATAAAGAGGAATATCCATCTATGAGGGTTTTACATGCATGGGCCATGTCCTTCATCCTTTTTTCCCTCAAATAGCTTGGGGCTTCATGAACATACTTCTAGGGATAATTCTCAACCACTTAACCACTTAGCCATCTTTCGAGGGCTTCTTGTAGACTCCTTCAAAAAATCTTCCCGTGAGGGCCAAGCTTAAATCTACGCCACAAGGGGACCACTACAGAGACTTATCCAAATACATCGATCAGTTCTAGATGCTTCTTATAGGGTTGAATAGGGTTGACATCAATGAAAACAGACTATCCAACCCATGTTACAACACTAAATAGTCTCAAATAAGAAAAGAACTAATTATGATATAACAATAAACAAGAAAATATCAAGACAGAAATAAAGAAATTTACTTTTGTATACGAATACAACCTACATAAACAAGGGGAAAAGATTGTGATTGAGTGAAATACAAACAATGGCATATATCATAGTACCATTCCACAATGAAGATTTTATTCTTTCCTATAATTTTTTACATCTTAAACTTGAAAAAAAATGAAAAAAATTGCAAATAATATTTAAGTACATTTCTCAACAAATGCAAACTTGTTACCTTAGATTTTAAATAAAAAAATTTAGTCTTTTCTACACATTGTTGAGAAACATAGTAGGAAATGGATACAACTTTAAAATGATTCTAGAAGAAAAATCATTTCAATCACAACTTCGCTAAAACACACATATATGATTTCTACTAAAAATAATTCTCGTTCCCTGTTATTTTTCATTGATTTTATTCTTTTTTTCTTAGTATTTTCACAGATGGTGCACTCAGGTAATCTAAGGGTGTCAACTAGATGCAATTCTCAAAATATGGAGTGTTTGATGATAATTTTCAACTAATTCCTCTTCTTACAAGGATTTTGTAATGTAGAGTGCTTGAAGGCTATGTGGGTCTACATTTTTAAGGTTCTTTGAAAAATGTTATAAACATTTCAGGGTCTCCATCTTTTCTTTTCTAATTCACCTTCTACCAAAGTAAGTTGGGAACACTGGATTTCATCAATGTATACAGTGAATCATGTAGTAGAAAGAAATGGCTTTAATATTTTCATGACTCCCAGCTTCATAAGCACAATGCGAGATCAAATTTCTTGTAAAGAAACAATTTTAGGGAGATAGGAGAAGGAATTGGATAAAAGTACAATTTGTCATTGCTATAAAAAAGTCGTAAGAAAGTAAGGAATGATTTGATGAGAAAGTTGAGTTCAATAAATCCGCCACAAGCCCAAGCCACTCATTCGGGATAAGGAAAACGAAATTTTCAAACTATAACTACACTTGGGAAACATTTTTTCACAAGGGAGGCACATTGGGAAATAGAATAAATATCAAAGGATACCTAGCACACATGTTTAAAGGTTTTTGAATAATCTTCAACTATTTTTCTACCTGACCTTTTTCTAAATGTTGTAAACAATAGAACGTTTTGTTATTTTTCAAATTTCTCCTAAATCACTAGAAACCAAATTCCATATCTTTATAATATTGAAAAATGGTGAATGAAAGAAATGTTTTTGGGAAGTATCATAAGGACATTGGCTCACATCAAAACCTTGCCTTGGATTTGATGGTAGCAAAAGTTACTCAAAAAACTCGTGAAAAGTATGCTCTGCACTTGAGAATGGACTTTGATATGTGCAATATCCTTGAGAGTCCATATTGAAAATTATTGATTTACAAGAGGAATATTAAGCTGACAACTAATATGAAAGTTATAAATTCCGTTATTCTTGAAAGAATAATACATTGCAAAGAATTCTTAGCTAAAATTGTTATGGCTACTTCATACATCTGAAAGAAGGATTCTTATTCCCCTCTTCTGAAGTACTTAGTAACCTTTAGTGGTGAAGGTTAGCATAAGACGAGTTTATGAGAGACATTATCAAATTTATTCAAGCAACATATTTGTTCTAATGTAACTTACTAGTAAAGATTTGGGATTTGTTATCTGGGGTAAACCCTAACGCTCCCTGCTGTACTCCCCACCTCAGGTATCGGATCTCCTCATCCCCCTTCCCCTACCCCCGCTCCCCTCTCTTGATGTCAAATAATTCTCAACGTTGGTAGCTTCATTGAGAAAAGCGGTTAAATCAACCCCCTCCAGGTTCGTGAAAAAAATCAAGGAAGTCCCAAAAGTGCATGTCCACCAAAGCGTGTCCAGAAATATGATCCTTAAGCTAGTACAAAACATATTAATTGGTCATTTTACAAGTATATGACCTTCTCCCAAATATATGGTAGTATTGGTAGATAAGAACCAGAAACCATTGTTCAAGGGAAACCTTTCTCATGCCTTATGTGGGACAGGTTATTTTGCTTTTCTTTTTTAATCAAAGGAAGATAAGGATTTGATTTTCAAAAGAGGACCATAATTTTTGGGCTTCGGTGGCATGTATCTTAATAGATGGTCTCTAGATTTCAATCCAAAAAAATGATATTCCCTCAGCAGTCCCAGTTTGGGTCTGCCTTCCTTACCTCCCCCTTCATTGCTGGAACGACGAAATAGTAAGAGCCATCAGAAACACCCTAGGTAAATATATTGACAAAGAAGAACCAAAAGAAGGAATCCATGCTTGTGCATGCATATGTCTTGAAGTTGATCTAGAAAAATGCCTCCCCGAAGTTGTTCAACTCACTTTGGACGAATGTTCTTACCTACAACAGGTAGACTATGAGAAACTTCCTTTTAAATGTAAGAGTTGCCATGAATATTGGAACTTTGCCAAAAAATGCCCTAAATTAGTACAAAAACTAGAGCCCCAAGAGGAGAATGAGTATTAGAAAAAAACAAACAAAAGAATACAACCAAAAAAAGCGGTGAAACAACCAAAACAAGGTCAAGCATCCTCAACTTCATTTTCCAAAAAAGTTAAAGCTCCTCTTGAACCTGGCTCAAATCTAAATCGTTTTGATCCTATTGATGTCATTGATGATGCCCCCCTACCTGAACCCATCATCATCCTTGACCAAATATTTCCACGTGTCGCTCATGATATTCCCCATGATTGTTTCCCCTCACCTGATAACATCATCTCCTTTCCTTTGAACCCCACCAAATCCAACCCGTCCTCATCCATCCCTCAAATTCCCCCCTCTGATGATCCACCTATTACAGAATTAGGAGAGGAATAAAAAAAAGACTCATCAACCAGTGAACTATCCAAGAAAGTTGGTAGACACTTGCACAGGAAAAAAATGGAAATGGAAGTCAACAAAGAAAAATAAAGAGGTATGAAATCAACATTAGATGGAATAGTTATTAAAGAAGCAAGATAAACAAGAGGCCCAAAAATACATAGTGGTTCAAACCTTATGAAAGGAGGTATCCCCAAATCCTCCCATAAATGGTGAAATCCTCTCCTGGAAATGCAAAGGCCTCAGTAGCACAAACAAAATGGAATTGGTGAAGTCCCTAGTAAAACAAGAAAAACTAGAGGTTCTCTTACTCTATAAAACCAAAATGAAAGAGGAAGAATAGATTCTCCAAAGAAAAAAAATTGGAAAATAAGTAAAGGAGTAGTAGTCAGCTCTCGAGGTGCATCAGGAGGCCTATGCATGCTTTCGAACTCTCGTTTTTTCCAAGTTGAAAGAATCCAATCTAATTTTCATTGGATTCAAGTCTCTCTCACTTTAGTGGTGACGAGAGAGGCATTTACTGTAGTCAATGTGTACATGACAAACAATCATCATGAAAAACTCCAATGCTGGAACTCGCTCCTAAGCCTCCAAAATTTGAGCACATACACTAGATTTATCATAGCAAGAGACTTCAACACTACCCTACATCCAAAATAAAAAGGAGGAGGAAGACTGGTCTGGGATCCCTCAAGAGATCATCTAGAAGAATTGATATCCTCCCTCGATTTATCCAACATCAAGACAAAGAAAAACAAGTACACCTCAAACAATAGGAGGGAGGGGAAAGGCCACATAGGTGTGAGACTAGATAGATTTTTGGTCAGTAATCATTATATTGAAGACAACATATATTTCTCATCTAAAATTATACCTTGGGGAGGCTTTGACCATAAAATAATCTCTTTATATATTTCAGAACAAGAGGATCTGGGGATTATTCCTTTTTGTTTTAATCCCATTTGGGATCAGGACACATCCTTCCAGGACATTATCTCCTCCTTGTGGATTGGCTGGATTGTGGGTTCCTGAGTTCACATTTTGGAGAAAAATTTAAAAAGAACCAAGCAATAAATAAAGCGATGGGTCAAAAATGCATACAAAACCCCTATTCTTGGAATAACAACTCTCTCTAAAGAGGTGGAAGCCTTCCAAGAAAAAACTAAAAATGCAATAATAACAAAATATTTTTTAAGAGAAGAGAAATTTTTTTTCCAGAATTACCATAACAAATTAAGAGTAAAGGAGGAAAACTAGATATTGAAATATAGAAACATATGGCTAGAAGCAGGGGACATAAACAAAAAATTATTCCATAGACAGGCTCAATCTTGGATCTGGAGGAACAATGTCAAGGAAATCACAAATGAGAGTGGAGAAGTCGTCTCTTCCTTTTTCAGAATAAAAGAAGCATATTTTTATCACTTCAAAAGTCTATATTCCGAACCACCATCCCATCATCGAGAGGACATCATTGAACTACTAGAGCATATCCCACAAGTCATCTCCCAACAAGACAATATCTCTTTATCAGAGGAAATCCAAGAGTTTGAAATTTTTAATGCAATACAACAAATGGAAGAAGACAAAGCCCCAGGTCTTGATGGCTTCTTAACACACTTTTATAACTCTATTGGCATATAACAAAATTCGATCTAATCTAGATGGTTAGATATGTACAATGATCAATGTGCATTGGAGGAAGCACCAACTCATCCTTCTTGGCTCTCATTTCTAAAGAGGTAAATCCATCCTCCTTCAACATATTTTGATCCATTTCTCTTTGCAATGTTTCCTATAAAATCATTTACAAAGTTATTGCAAACAGGATCAAACCTATGCTTCCCAAGCTCATCTCTCCCTCTCAATGAGGAAACGTTGAAAAAAGACAAATAATAGAGAACATAATCCTTATCCAAGAGGCAATCCAGTCAAGCAACTCCAGGAAAGAAAAAGGGATGATTATCAAACTTGATAGGGCTAATGCTTTTGACAGAGTCAGGCACAATTTTCTTCAGTTTTTCCTGGATAAATTTGACTTGAACTCGTCCTTCCTCAATTGGGTTTCAACTTGCTTTTCGAACTTGGATAGCTCCCCTGGTAAATGATCGCCCTACTAATTTTTTTTAAAGCCTCCCTAGGTCTAAGACAAGGATGCCACCTTTCTCTTATTCTCTATATCCTTATGGGAAAATAAATTAGTAGATACTTGGACTCCACCAGAAGCCAAAAATACATTCCTGGCATTAAAATCACTCGAGGAACCAAAAGGATAAATCACTCACAATTTGCAGATAACACTCTCCTAATTAGTGTTGCCTCTACCATCCTTGCCTTAAGATTCAAAAGAATTATGGACCTATTCATTAAATCTTATGGATGGATTATCAACAATTCCAAAATTCAACTTTACACATGGAAGGTCAGCCCCAATATCACCAAAGCAATAACCAACATCTTTAATTTCAATTTCAATGAGAAATGGCAATATTTTAAATATTTAGGAATCCCTATTAGCTTGAAAACTATGCCCTCTTCCTCTTGGAAGCCTATGAAATTAAATCTAAATTTAATCAATGGGGAGATTTTTGTTTGAATCCCACATGAATAATTGTGCTTCTCAATTATGTGCTAACTGCCCTCCCACTCTATCAATTATCTATGATTCTAGCTCTAGTTTCTTTTAGAAACTCGTTCGCTAAGGAGATTCAATGTTTTTTTTGGCAAGGGGAGAAGTCCAAATCTAAACATTTTCACTTGGTCAACTGGAATACTGAGTGCGCTCCTAAAAATCATAGTGGTTTGGAAATTTGAGATCCTACTATAATGAACAAATCTTTGGCAGATAGAATTCTTTAAAGGTAGATAACATGTCGAAAAGAATTGTGGAAATATGTTTTGAATAAAAATTACTTTTTGGGTCCCCGCATGAGATGCCTTGATAATTTAGTTCCCCCCTCGTCTTACTCTCAAATTTGGCTCCTCCTCAAACCCTCACTTCCTCTCATTTCCAAGATCCTTTCTTTGTTCCCTAGTAATGGTAAGCATACAAAAACTTGGCAAGACAACATTCTAGGACACCCCCCCCTCCCCTCCCTTGAGAATAAAAAAAATCTCTAGCCCTTAAAAGCTTGGCGACTCACAAAATAAAATGACTTGTTATGATATCTCTTGTTGGGATGCTCATACGGGAATATGGAAGGAATGGAACTTTATAAATCCCCCCTTACACCTCCAACCTCTCATTATGTCCCTTCTCTAGAATATAAAAAGTTGTGCTCCAATCTTTTGGAATTCCATGGACATCAAAGAATGGGGTCAAAATGGATACTCCGTCAAGCAAGGTTACTATCCAAAATTAAAATAATTGGGCTTACCCCCATCTTCAAACAAGTGGGAAAACATATGGAATCCTGACCTCCTCTCGAAGATCAGTTCTTTCAGATGGACCCTCAAACATCAGAGAATTCTTATAGGTAAGAATCTGGTAAAAAGAGGGATCCAAGGTCCTTTGATATGTGTTCTCCATATTGTGGAGTCTGACACCTCCCATCGTCTCTTTCTTGACTTTTCTTTCACCAAAATGGTATGGGAATTGGTGCTTCAAAATATATATTTTTGTACACAATGGCCCCATTCAGTAGACTACATGTTTTTCCATTGGGTAAAAGTTTACAATGGCTCCTTCGAAAATAAACCCATCTTCAAAAGAATCTGGTCCACCCTTCCCTTTTATTTCTGCTGGAAAATATGGCTAGCATGAAACAGAGGCATCTTTCAGGAAACAAACTCTACTCTAGAAAAGGTGGTTGCAAAAGCTTTGGGTCTCCTCCATGAACATATTAATACTAGAGGTATAAAATAAAGGAAACCTGATGTGTTGGATCATTGGGAAAAGAGTTGGATGGAGAGATTCCCAATAAACACAACAGTCGGTAACTCTTCTTATATTGGATTATCTTGTCAGCTTCAAATCTCGATTACTAACTTTCCCCAATGGATTAAAGATCGAGCTCATCACATCCTTTTCTTTGATGGTTCTTCAAAAGGAAACCCCGGGGTGACAGGTGTAGGAGGGGTGATATACGACCCTAGAGGGAAAATTGAGACAAATTACCACTGGTCCATAGACATCGCCACTAATAATCAAGCATAGGCCTACGCCCTCATAAAATGATTGCAAATAGAAAGAGAAAATAACATCGAGACCATGACAATAGTGGGATATTATAAAAACATAATTCATCATCTAATTCAATCTTCTTTTCCTTTAGAAGCTCGTCTAAAAATGATATTTGTTCGTATCCAAAGTCTCTTCAAGGAAATTGGTCAAGTCTCCTTTTGGCGTGTCAAGTGAGAACTTAACTCTTTGTAGGATGATATGGAAAACAATGGAGAAAATGGGGAAATTGGTTTATTAACTATAAATGGGAAGACAAACTATATCCATGTTCCTTAACCTTAAGTGGTCATGTGCCCATAGATTTGGACCTTTAAAATCTTGGAAGTTGGTCAACATGTTTTTAGACACGTGGTGATCCATTTTTATTTTCTCCTATGTCCCAAATACCCTAATTATTAAATATTGTAAAGATAGATATAATCAATAAAGTTGTAAACACTATGGAAACTATCATCATGATAAAATTAATCAAATTGTAGGAGAATGAACATGGGTTGTCATAATTCACAAGGCATGTAAATTGATTGGTAGTTTCAAGGAAAGACCAATATTCATACTAGGAATATAACTGAAAGAGCCTCGATTTCCACACAGGTGAATCACCTACATTTAGTTCTAATATTTAACTCAAATCACATGATTTCCATTCCACCTAGGAAGATGACCCAACAATATCTATTCCCATCTACTAGTGATATGAGACATTATCGTATTATGAAAATAATAATGAAAGAAAATGGTTGGAGAAAGTCATTGGTTTTAGTAATGTCAGTGGTTTCAGTAGTCTCACTGGAACATGGAAATATATGAGGGGAAGTGTATATTGTGTTGATGATTCAAATAGATTCAAACCACATTCAGATCATTAAGATAAAATGAAAGTCCAGAAAGTGCAAAAATATATCATTTTTCACAATAAAGAAAGGAAAAATATGTGCAATCCCTGTATCAAACTATTTTTTTGAATATTTACCTAATATTGAAAATAATCTGAGAAAATATGTTCTTGAAATTGATGGGTTAGAAGAGAAAATATGTTGTTGTTCTGTGATTTTATTCTTAACAATGGGATATTCTCCTCAATGACAAGCAATTTCCTCCATTAAAACCCTCAACTGAGTAGCCCACATCTACATACAGCCTGCTCTAACCCATCATTCAACAATCTGAGCACATGATCTATTCGCTGCCATTGGCCAGTGGCCTTTTTCCTCCCTGCTAGCAAAATCATGGATTCCTCCCTACTAACCAATCCCACACAAGGCTTACTCCCTTCTACCAAACCCACACGAAGCCAAAAGAAGCAATCTTAAACCTGCTACCAAACCCACACAAAGCCAAAAGAAGAAATCTTAAACCTGCTACCAAACCCATGTGAAAGATTCCTCCCTGCTACCAAACCCATGTGAAGCCCAAAGAAACCTTTGATAGTGTGGCTTGGGATATGAAAAAAAATTGTTTCATAAAAAAAATCATCCCAGGTTGGAAGAAAAACGTCCAATTTGCATAGTTGCACCTAGCACACACTTTAAACCAGAAATCCCAATAATCTTAGTTTGACCAAATAGAAACCCCTCTCGTCATTCTTGTTCTTCCTCCTGCCAGGCTAAGTTTTTGAGGGTATGATAAATAATAGCTAGATTGTTTCATTAGATACCTAATTGTACAAGGTCGACCTTTTGTGGGATTATATACCTAATTCAAACAATGCTAAGTCATCCCCAAGGGATGATGTCACCTTCTAAATTTTGATTAGTTCTTATAACGTTGATTTTCATAGTATATTTTTTGTTTTGAGACCCTTAATCCATTTTAGCATGAAGAGATTGACCTTGAATTATGGATATTGAGAATGTTAATAGCATCACAATCTCTTTGAGTGCAACCCAAACTCAAGTTAATTGTGTTAAAGATATTGTAACCTTCAAAATTGGCCAACAAATAATTTGAGTCACCAAGGTCATGGGCTTGTTGACACATTTCTCAATATTCTTCTCAACCTTCTAGATTACCATGTCTTAAATCTCATTGGTGGGGTATACCAATCCTTTTGACGAAACTTTGTCAATTTTTGTCTCATAGAAATCCTTTTAATGGAAGTTGGGGATCCCCTCAATGGAAATTCTAAGCACATGCCTTGAGGGGATTGGAATCTCGGTGGCCACTGAACCCACCACCCCCTTGGAAAATCATAATTGTTTTAGAAGCGAATAGGTGAACCTTAGAAAACACAATAAGAACCTTTGAAAACACAACCCCTGATGCTTTCAACATTACTTGAAGGAGGTACAAACTATGTTTCTTTTCCAAACATGTAAAATGAGGATATTATAGTTTAATGAATATATTTTCCTATTATTATATATGGTTTTATACATTATAAACAGTTCACCAAGACTTCATGATGTTTAATATTTTAGTAAAAGATTTGCTAGGATTTTACAAGATTTTATAATTCAGTGAAAGATTCACCAGAATTTTACAAAATTTTATAATTTAGTGAAAGATTCACCAATATTTTACAAGATTATATAATTGAATAAAATATTCTCCAAAAAATTATATATACATATTACATTTTTGATAAAATAGCCTTCAATTTTTCCTATGTATCATGGGGATTCGTCCATATATTATACATATAAATTCAGAGTGGGTTCTTAAAATCACCCCTACTTCCCTTGTGCGGAAATGCATGCTGGCTTCGCAAAAATGCACACCTAGGTATTAACACACCTACAATTTGAGTGATTCAAGTTTCTAAGGGTGTTTAAGATAATTTTACATCTGTCTACATACTTATATTTTCATTTTCAAACATAAAAGTGGTTGTTGTGAAAAGAGACAAAGTCTACCTTGTAAATTGAGAGACCAAAATAGTAGAAAGTAACCTAATGGAAATGCACGCTTATGCTTCTATATAGCTCCAAATTTAGTTCTCTAAGTTTTGGGGTCAAGTTAATAACATTCTAAATCTATATATATCATCCAGAGTGCATTTTAAAATGACTAAGAACTTCTACCTTGAATCAAGATTCAAGATTTTTTGTAAAATTGAGGGTAAGACCGTCTTACTGTAAAATGCACCCCTAAAATGGAGGGTAAAACCGTCTTACTATAAAAAAAAAACAAGAAGTTGGATTTTCATACCCGCAAAGTGAAAAAATTCATCACTGCAACATATCGTTGCATTGTATTCATTTGAACAAACTAGGGCATTTTATACACATTTATGCAATATTGCGGTCTATACATATTTATGCACCGATGCAATAAAACTAAAATAAAAGCATTGTTTCTCTTAATGACAACAAACACACCACTTCCTTGAACACTATAGTTAGTATTGCAATTATTGTCATCATTATTGTTACAATAACTCACAATGCACAAGTTGGTATATGAATCAATGATTCCTTTATTTAAAATACACACTAGGGATTCATAACATATACAATATGCACCAATGTGTATAATAAATGTGGTGAACCATTGCATATTATTGATATAAGTTCCTTGAGGTTTTCAACATCTAAAATGTGCACCAGGGAATCTAAAATATGTAGTATGCATTGGTGCTTTGTGTTGGTGTTTTGAGACACTGATGCATATTCGTACTCAGAGAACCAATGCTTTATAAGCATAAGTACATTATTAATGTGCTTTAACAATTTAATCACACCATCAAAAAAACCCCACTAGAACCTTCGATTGCTAAAAAAATTTAGTTATCGTGAAAATATGTTAAAACCTTCGCTACCAATAGCAGAGATTTTTTTGGATAATTTTTCCCAATCTTGTAACACTAAACTCCTCTTCAAAATTCTATACTAGAACGTGTTTTCCTTGTAGTGGGTAAAGAATCAATTAAAAAATTATTTTTCTAAGCCCACTTAGATACCACTTGAGTTAATGAATCAAGTGGTGGTTGTTGACGATTAAAATCACAACAAAGTTTTGACCGCAAAGTGTTGCTAAAGCCTATTATTATAAAAGATAAATAATACTAGTAGGTGGGACCCTCTTGTTGATTGGAGATCAGGTCTGGTTCTTATTTGATGTTGTGCTACTGTTCGAAATTGCTTACATGGTGATATAATATTGGTTTATTGGCGATGGAGAAGACATGTTCTGTGTTTTCTGCTACTCTAGGCTCAATTTTATTTTACAATGGCCTGTGTTGTCCTTGTTATCACTGCTATCTGTTATTGGGATATATTACTAGGAGACCTGCACAATAAACATGTTAGCAATAACATATACAAGCAATTGGAAAAAGGAAAAAGCAATATAAAAACAAAAGAAAAGGATCTAGCTATGCAAATATACTACACTACATGCATGAATCATTAAAATGATTATGGTTAAATCCTAGCTAGCAAGCTAATGGTTACGTGATTTTGATTGAGTTATACGGTTAATATGCATATGGTATGTTTTGGAAGGATAGGATGTAGGTGGCACATTTGACAAAGTTATAGATTTGATTAAGTCATATATAATGGTGATTATGTTATGGCATAAGTTTGGTATGGGTCGCACTATTGGTTTTAATGGGTGATAGTTTCGATACATGGTTTGATTAATGGTGTTAATGAAAAGCTTTTTGGCATGCACTAAGGAATTAATGGACTGTGAATGGAGGCGATGTGCATTTACTGCACGTCACCTTTACTCCTTCATTGGTCGCCACCCTAATCAGGTTGTTGTTCAACTTTGTTGCTATGGTTATGCTCCAACTTCCTAGCAGAGAAGAACTACTCGACCAACTCGTGTTTTAAGGTGTTTTATTTATAGGCATGCCTTTTTTTTCCATCCATGAGTCTTCTCTATTATGAAATAGATATTGGCTCGAATGTATGGGTTGTTCTTTCCTTAAGCGTGGAAACTATGTGAAATTGTGTTTTTCTTTGGAATGAATCAATGTTGGCTTTGCAAAAATGTTTTGAAGTCACAGTGTTATTGGCCATCCTAGGTGTTAGCAACCATAAAGGCTCTCTATCATCCTTGATGGTTTTAGTTGGAGGGATTTTTTTGGTCTTGAGTGGCTAGTTGTCTTCACACATTTTGTATCACAACACCTAGGTTTTGGCTTTATGGGGTTTAATGGTTGGAAGCACTTGTGTCACTGCACATGGTTCGCTTGGGCATTGGGTCATTTTTCTACTATGGTTGGGCAGTGGGATGTGTTGCTTCTTATTGGCCCTGTTTTAACCTCAACATTATAGTTGGTTGACTAGAGAGCCAGGAGGGTTATACCCTGCATATGCTAAGTATTGTTACAAGGATGAAATGGAGCCTTGCTCCTCTGGTTATAACCTCTCCTATCATGGGTTTCGTCACCCTATTCACGAAGTAAATTGTGGTGTTCTCTGTGTATACATTGTTGGTCTCGGAGGTTTTCACCATAGAGAAGAGTCGGCTCTAGTATCCTTGTGTTGGCCATAGAGCAAACCCTTAACTCCTCAAGTTTGAGGGTTGATAGAGAAGACTGTCATGGCCTGTCAAGTTTACTATTGGTTATTGTTGATTGGTATGTATTGTCGACAGAATTGATTACAAGCTCTTCCAGTTGATTATGTGACAATTGTGTCGGTTTTGGTATCTAGTCACTTCCTATGTTATTACAATGGATAAACCTTGCATGGTTAATTAGACAAATCAAATACACAATCTCTCTCCTTGTGCTTAAATGAATTGATAACCCAGTATTGTTTAAATCACAACTTCGCTTCATGTCGATGCGTGGGTATGTGTGGGTTTTCCCACAACATGTCAGGTCAGGTTGTTTATTATGATAATATTCCAAGTAATAGGCTCAACATTAAAGTTGGTAAATGAACGATTGAGGTTGCTACAGAGTCACTGTCTTTTGCATTGAAGTTATTGAGATGCTAACTCAACACTAGTCACAATTGATTAATGATGTTTCACACGTAATGCATTTTTCTGTTACACCATGAGTAAATGATCACTATAACTATGTTTATTTTTTGGTCCAAGTGGTTATTTCAACCGAGACGACTTTGAAAGTTTCATTCCTTGTATAAGAATGGTTATTCAATTGCATCGTTGAGGATGAGCCCGAGTTTTACACAACATGGTTTTGATTGCAGTTTGATTAATTTGAGCAATATTATTTTAGATTGATAGCTTAGCACGATGGGTTGAATTAATGATACTATGACTGTGTGTTTAGAATTGTCAAATGGGAATGTTGCATCATGGTGTTTGAGGTATGGCTTCCCACTGTGTATGCTATGGATACTTTTTGGGTTGCGCACTCAGAGATAGTCATAGAGTTTTAAATCATGGCTTTGTTGCAATTCGATTATTTGTATTATGAGATCGGGCCTATTGTTGATGCCTCGTTGAATTGGATGGATAGCCTAGATTTTGATTATTTAGAGTCGAAGAAAATTGGGCTTGTACAGTCACAGAATTACACTTGTGTTGATTGAATTGTTTTGTGTTTTCTACAACGTAGTGTGAGTTGGAGTGGTGATTGTTGGTTGTCTGTTTAAATGGCGAGTCAGGGTTGTTGCGATTTAAATATGGATTATTTGATTGAATGTCCATTATGTATGTTTAACGAATGTCACACATTTTAACAATGACAGGCACGATTGTAGTGACAGTATAACTTCACTGCAATTTTGAAGCACGACTTTTGAGTGTATTTGATGATTGAAGTAATATGTAGGTAGTGGTTGTTTTGATGATGAACATAGTGGAAATGTTACTATTATACATTTGAGGATTGTATTAAAATATCAAATGAGTAAATGAAAGGAATAGGGCTCCCTTACATAGTATTGTGGAATGCATATTGTCTTGTTGATGACATTGTCTTAAGTATTTGATTTCAAACAGTGAGCAGGTTAATGCACATAATTGTTTGAACTTTACACAGTAATTGTTTTGGGTCTCATTGATCATTTGGTTAAGGTGTTTCCTTTTACAAGATGGTTTATGGATCACTTAATTAATTTTATGAATAGTACCCACTCTCATTCCCCACCATTATTTTGCTTTTCACTAATGACAACCCCATCACAAAAACAAAGGGAGGAACACAGAGAGGATATACGTAGAAGCATACTAAGGTTTTCTCTTTGAGTTTATGTTGAGATAGTTCAGTTTTCATTCACTCATTTATTCATCACAAGCCTAATTCTTTTTATCATAGCAGGGTCTTATTGTAGACAACAAGATTCAGGGTTGAATTACATCATTGAGACACTTGTTTTTCAGAGGTGTTGATCTATCTTTGATAGTCTGTGTAGACTTGTCTATTTGTGAATTAGTTTTCATGACTGACAAAGGCTATTGTGTAGAGTCGAGTGGGCAACAATCTGTGGCAAGCTGATCCAGATTTTAGAGTTCAATTTTTTATTTTCTGTCGGAGGTCTTTTTGTATGTTCCATCGGAGATGTCTAAATTTGACTTTGGTCCTAAATTTCTGCATGAAATTTTGTAAAAGAATGACTCTTTGGTGAATTGGAATGAAATAAAGGATTGCTTTATGTCTCATCTATATTGATTATCATCTTAGTGACTTTACTTATGTCTTTACATTTATTTCAGCAACTGTTATATTAAGAAAATTACATAAAATGTAAATTTCCAACAAGCTTTTTATTGATAAAAGACTAGCCTAAGCACTTGTAATTAATACTTGTGAGTTAGGATGTTATTTTTGTTGGCTATAAACATAGGGTGATATTCCCATCTATTTTTCTTTAGCCAAGAAGAATCTAAAAATGCTTGAGTAATATCATTTCATATTTTTTCCTCAACATTTATTTGGTGACCATATTGGGGAGATCTTCGATATCTCTCTGGTTAATTTTTTATATTTGATTTTCATGGATACATCTATTTTTCTGATATTGATTCTTTGACTTTTTTGTTTCTTAATGACTGTGTTTGTTTCAAGGTAGCCCAATATTGATCCCGGTCTTCAAGACCAGACCATCATTGCTTTGAATCTATTTAATACCATTCTAGACACTACCAATACCCATGCTGAGCTTAACCATTCTTGGGAAGCAATTGAATGAGATATTAGTGCTCAAGAACAATTGGAAGCTAGATGTAGACAACCTAGAAATCAGCAGTAACCCTTTTGTTTCTTCAAGTTTTGGCCTTTCTTTCATGTCCTTAGACTCTCGTGCTTCTAGAAGAAGAAGAGGCTTGTCACCTGAAATCAATCATATTGCTAAAATAGGAAGAAGAAACGTTGTGTTGTATTCCCAACAAAGTGCTCTAAGGATGACTTTATCTGATTCATCTAGTCCGTCTTTCTTTCCCTCATCTATCATCCACAAGATGACATCTAGTGGTGGTTTCTATGGCACTGGAAGTGCTCCATATTCTCAATCTTCATCATCATCAGTGATTGGTAGCTTATATAGCCACCATATCCTTGTCCAATCTACCACCAATCCCACCAAAGTCATTAAAAAGTATGGGATTTTTTAGTTCAAAGAAGACACCACAACCACACCATGGCATGTGTCCTCTCCTCTTAACCTAGCACCTGCTACTCGTCCACTTCCTAAATTTAAAGAGAATCTTCCTAGGTTTTCAGGAAATAACACTGTCACTACAAACGAACACTTGGTGGCATTTTCTAATGCTTGTCATAACATAGGGGCCAACGACAATGATACTTGCATGCGCTTATTCGTCAATTTCTTGAAAGGAAAGGTTGTGACCGATTTCTTTGACCTTCCTCCTAAGATTTTGTCTACTTGGGAGGAGTTAATCTATTTGTTCTGATCCACTTATGGGCAATCTAAAATCCCAACTGAGAAGTTAAGGGAATGTAATAACGTCACCTATAAGGATGGTGAGACCATCAAGTCTTTCAACTTGTGTTTCACCAAGTTATACAATCAAATCCCCGAACTCATCTGACCTCATAACCAAGCCGCTTTCATGCATTACTACAATTCATTTACTTCCCCCTACTGTGATAGGCTTGAGGAAAAATCCATTGATAATCTCAGTTTCGCTCTGCATACGTTCTCAGAGTATGAGGAACAACTTGAGAGAATTGGTCTTCCCTAGGGAGAATCGATTAGACAAACAAACATATCCATCCTTTTGCAGCTAGAAAAAGATATGAAAAATTGTATGATAGCGTTCGAGCGAAAGGGAACTGTATCTCCTCTCACCCCTGGAGCTTCATCCTCTTCTACACCCCCTTTTAGAAATCTGGTTGAAAATAATTTTCAACCTAAATCTATCTTGCCTCGAAGTTGGTGTAACTTTTGTGAGGAACACCACGAAGAAACCACATGTGAGGTAAAGAAGAGTTTCAGAGATAAGATCTTCGGTAAAATAACATAAGCTACTATCGATGTCCTATATTTTGCAGAGCCATAAGATGTCATGGTCATCAATACTAGGAACAAAGCCTATGCTCCCAAGGGCAAGTTTGACCCTCCCCATAGTTCTTCTAGCCCGAGCTCATCCTCAACTGTTGCTACTCTACAGGTTCCTAAGTTTCCTAAGAGTCAAAGAATCACTCCCCCTCTCCCCTCTTCCAAATACACTATCTTGAATCAGTTGGTCAACATCAAAGAAGATTCAACCCTTCTAGACATGGTTGTCATCCCTGAACAAAAGATGCATCTGAAACAATTCATGGAAGGAAAATCTTTCGTTGTAGCCAATCTTTCCAAAGAGGTAAATGAAGAGGATTCATCTATAAATAAAGTAGGTGTACATAAATTTAGATACCCTGTAAAAAATCCCCCTTTTTATATTTCTGTAAAGATTATGGATAAGATTTCCCATTGTTGCCTCATTGATGGCGGTTCAGGCCCAAGTGTGATGTCAAATATTATTATGGAAGAGCTAGGCTTTTCTTGTACAAATGAAAACGTCAAAAGCATGCTCTCCTATAATAGTCTACAACAAACAACCATAGGCGAGATTAAGGATGTGACCTTGGTTTTATGCACTCATCCCAAGATAAGGACAACCCTCAACATTCAGGTAATTGATATGCCTGTAAGAAACTACTCAATTATCTTGGGAAGAGATTGGTAAGCCTTAACAGGTGGATACCTCTCACTTGACGGACACATTTATCTGTTCCTCAGAATGGTAAGAACATTATAGTCCTTAGAGAGGGAAGAATTTCACCCTACATAGAGAGTGTTCCGCAATCTAGCATAAACTATATCGAAGAGTACCTAGGAGTGTATTCCATATTTGTTGAAGAGGATAATATTCCTTTAGATAGAATCGATTTATATGATGATATGTGGTGTATGCATTTTGATGGTTCATGCTCTGATGAAGGTAATGGGGCTGGCATTATCTTGGTTTCCCCTATAGGAAAAATTCAAAATCTGTCTTACAAGTTAGAGTTTTCTTATACAAAAAATGTCACTAAGTTCGAAGCTTTATTATTAGGCATTGAAAATGCCCTTAATCTTGGTTGTGGTCACCTTTCAGTTTTTGGAGATTTTGATCTTGTTGTGAACTTGATACAATTTTTTTTCTCTCTTAGCAACAAGATAATGGAACGATACTCACAAACTGCTTGGGCGCTTATCTCGAACCTTCTATCTTTCAACATCACTCATATTAAGAGGGATTTGAATTCAATGGCTGGTAGGTTAGTTGATTTTGCAGCTTCCCCTAACCAACAACTTTTTGCTCACATGCCTAATTGTTCTTTTCAATCTCTATATTGTTCATATATCCCTGACAATGTAGGATCTTGGCAGGCCCTCCCTAACGATGAGAGAATTGGTTCTTTCATTCAAGATGAACCTCTTAAGCATGAGGAAATTATATCCATAGAAAACAATAAGATTCCTGAGGGATTGACTCCTCTTGAGAGTTCATTTTAATCGAGTAATGTAGGCAATAAAGAAAAACAAAAAGAAGAGGAGTTATGACGGAAGGTGGATGAAACCATCTCCTTGAACATTGGGGCACTCAAATCTTCAACGAACGATGACATAAGTATCCAATGTTCTGATAAAAAAGTAATGAAGTTTTCCAAGCTACGTGGTGGGTTTCAACAGGTTTCTACTTGGCCTTATGAGGATATTTGTGGTTTTGATCCGACTCTTGTTCAACATACTATGAAACTAGCTAGGCAGAAACAAGGACTTGTTAACTTTGCACTTAATGCAATTGTTAAAAGGGAGTTGGGAATTTTCTTAAAGGCTGGGATCATTTTCCTAGCCCACTCTGAGTGGGTTCCAAATTGGGTGCCTGCTTCAAAGACCACTGATCATATTAAAACCTACATTCATTTTCTCACTTTCAGTCAGGCTATTATGAGAAATTATTTCCCCTCCCTCAATATGAAATTAATTCTGCAACAGGTGGTAGAGTCATAGTTAAGGCCCTTACTTGACAATTTTCTGGGTTACAATAAAATCAAGGTAAAAGGGGCAAATGTTCACAAAACCAATTTTATCACTAATTACGGTACCATGTCTTACAAATGCCTATTTTCTGGCTTACTCGATACAAGTACCAGCTTTAAAATACCTATGCACATGAATCTCGATGAATTGGTCAGTCTCCATCTCTATCTTGATGATCTAATTGTGTGCGTCAAGGGGATGATAATTACATCAGAATTCCAAGTGTTGGGTCCTTTCCAAATTGATTTTGTCTTGGACACTAGCTCTTACATTTTAAAATATTTATAGAAGCAATTGTTTTCCTACAGCGCTAATAGCCCTCACTTGAGATATTGCGAGGGACCAACGTGAAAAGTTCTAATGTTGATTGGATTTTTTGTATATTAGTAGCTTAACTCTGCTTTCATTTTTGCGCTATTTTCTCTTCTGTTTTACTGGATTTTGATTTCTTCTTTCTGTTTCAAAACTTTTCTTGTCGCTTCTTCATTTTGTCTCTTATTGTTGTTGTTTTAATTTCTGCATTTTTACTTTTGTCGTGATTTTGTTTCCTATCATCTTTTGGTTAATTTGGTCAATATAGGATGTTGGATCAATCTTGCCACAGTGACTCTCATGCAAAGCATTGTTAGTCAATAATAATCAAGCTTACACAACTGTTATGATTTCTCCTCTAAAGGAGCCTTGAAATTGTTATATGTTTCCACTGATGTCTTGTAAAGAATTGGTTATCTCCCACTTCTTCTTGTCATTTATTCATCCATTGAGATTTTAAGAGAAAGTCTAAAAACTTTTTCTCCTTAAAGCTAAGAGCAGATTATGGTCGAATGATTATGCATACAGTGGTAAAAACCCCTCATACTTAACACTTTACATGAATTATTCCCAAAATCCTAGTCATCTTCCCATTAAATCCACTCACTTCCCCTTGCTGCATAATATTTCTGGTTATATCTTCTTGACCTGTTGTTCTTGGTCTGCGAAACCATGAGTTCTGTGTTCTAAATTTGTTGAAAACAAATTTCCCTGTGGAGTCTCTAGTTTGTTGACGATTAAAATCGCAATGAAGTTTTTCCTGCAAAGTGTTGCTAAAGCCTATTATTATAAAAGATAAATAATACTAGTAGGTGGGACCCCCTTGTAGATTGGAGATAAGGTTTGGTTCTTATTTGATGTTGTGCTACTGTTCGACATTGCTTACATGGTGATATAATCTTGGTTTATTGGCGATGGAGAAGGCATGTTCTATGTTTTCTGCTACTCTAGGCTCAATTTTATTTTACAATGGCTTGTGTTGTCCTTGTTATCACTGCTATCTGTTATTGGGATCTATTACTAGGAGGCCTACACAATAAACATGTTAGCAATAACATATACAAGCAATTGGAAAAAGGAAAAATCAATATAACAACAAAAGAAAAGGATCTAGCTATGAAAATATACCACACTACATGCTTGAATCATTAAAATGATTATGGTTAAATCCTAGCTAGCAAGCTAATGGTTATGCGATTTTGATTGAGTTATATGGTATGTTTTGGAAGGATAGGATGTGGGTGGTACATTTGACAAAGTGATAGATTTGATTAAGTTTGGTATGGGCTGCACTATTGGTTTTAATGGGTGATGGTTTTGATACATGGTTTGATTAATGGTGTTAATGAAAATCTTACTGGCATGTAGTAAGGAATTAATGGACTGTGAATAGAGGTGACATGCATTTACTGCACGTCACCTTTAATCCTTCGCTTGCCGCCACCCTAATCGAGTTGTCGTTCAACTTTGTTGCTATGGTTATGCTCTGATTTCCTAGCAGAGAGGAACCGCTCGACCAACTCATGTTTTAAGGTGTTTTGTTTACATGTATGTCTTTTTTTTTCTATCCATGGGTTTTCTCTGTTATGAAATGGATATTGGCTCAAATGTATGGGTTGTGCTTTCCTTAAGCGTGGAAAATGTATGAAATTGTGTTTTTCTTTGGAATGAATCGATGTTGGCCCTGCAAAAATGTTTTAAAGTCATAATGTTATTGGTCATCCTGGGTGTTAGCAAACATAAAGTCTCTTTGTCATCCTTGATGGTTTTAGTTGGAGAGTTTTGTTTGGTATTGAGTGGCTGGTTGTCTTCACGCATTTTGTATCACCATACCTAGGTTTTGTCTTTATGGGGTTTAATGGTTGGAAGCACTTGTGTCACTGCACATGGTTCACTTGGGAATTGGGTTGTTTTGCTACTATGGTCGCGGAGTGGGTTGTATTGCTTCTTCTTGGCCCTGTTTTCACCTCAGCATTGTAGTTGGTTGACTGGAGAGCCACGAGGGTTATACCCTGCGTATGCTAAGTATCATTACAAGGTTTAAATGAAGCCTTGATCCTCTGGTTATAACCTGTCCTGTCACAGGTTTCGTCAGCCTATCCATGGAGTAAATTGTGGTGTTCTCTATGTATACACTGTTGGTATCGTAGGTTTTCACCATGGAGAAGATTCATCTCTAGTCTCCTTGTGTTGTCCACGGAGCAAACCCTTAACTCCTCAGGTCCGAGGGTTGATAGAGAATATTGTCGTGGCATGTCGGGTTTACTATTGGTTATTATTGATTGGTATGTATTGTCGATAGAATTGATTACAGGATCGCCCAATTGATTATGTGACAATCGTGTCAGTTTTGGTATCTAGTCACTTCCTGTGTTATTACAATGGATAAACCTTGCATGGTTAAGTGGAAAAATCAAATACACAGACACTCTCCTTGTTCTTAAATGAATTGATAACCCAATATTGTTTAAGTCACAACGTCGCTTTATGTCGATGCGTGGGTATGTGTGGGTTTTCCCACAACATGTTAGGTTGGGTTGTTGATTATGATAACAAACCAAGTAATAGGCTCAACATTGAAGTTGGTTGAAGAACGATTGAGGTTGCTACACAGTCACTATCTTTTGCATTGAAGTTATCGGGATGTTAACTAAGCACTAGTCACAATTGATTAATGATGTTTCACACGTAATGCATTTGTATGTTACACCATGAGTAAATGATCACTGTAACTATGTTTTTTTTTTGGGCCAATTGGTTTTTGCAACTGAGACGACTGTGACAGTTCCATTCCCTGTATAAGTATGGTTATTCAATTGCGTCATTGAGGATGAACCCGAGTTTTACACATCATGATTTTGATTGCAGTTTGATTAATTTGAGAAATATTGTTTTAGATTGATAGCTCGACACAACGGGTTGAATTAATGATACTGTGACTGTGTGTTTAGAATTGTCAAATGGGAAGTTGCATTGTGGTCTTTGAGGTATGGATGCCCACTGTGTATGTTATGGATACTTTTTCAATTCCGCACTCAAAGGTAGTCACAGAGTTTTTAATCGTGGCTTTGTTGCAATTCGATTATTTGTATTATGAGATCGGGCCTGTTGTTGATGCCTCGTTGAATTGGATGGATAGCCCAGCTTTTGATTATTTAGAGTCGAAGAAAATTGGGCTTGTATAGTCATAGAATTACACTTGCGTTGATTGAATTGTTTTGTGTTTTCTACAGCATAGTGTGAGTTGGAGTGGTGACTATTGGCTATCTGTTTAAATGGGGAGTTAGAGTTGTTGTGATTTAAATCTGGATTATTGAATTGACTTCCCATTATGTATGTTTAATGAATGTCACACATTTTAATAATGACAGGCACGATTGCAGTGACAGTATAACTTCACTGCAATTTTGAAACACGACTTTTGAGTGTATTTGATGATTGAAGTAATGTGTGGGCAGTAGTTGTTTTGATGATGAATAGATTGGAATGGTTACTATTATACATTTGAGGATTGTCTTAAAATATCAAATGAGTAAATGAAAGGAACATGGCTCCCTTACAGAGTATTGTGGAATGCATATTGTCTTGTTGATGACATTGTCTTAAGTATTTGATTTCAAACAGTGAGCAGGTTAATGCACATAATTGTTTGAACTTTACACAGTAATTGTTTTGGGTCTCATTGGTCATTTGGTTGAGGTGTTTTCTTTTGACAGGATGGTTTATGGATCACTTAATTAATTTTATGAATAGTACCCACTCTCATTCCCCACCATTATTTCTCTTTTCACTAATTACAACCCCATCGCCTTCCCACATTCATTTTTAACTCCCTGTTCTAAAATTGATTATAGTCAAGAAACGTTATGTGTTGAAGAAGTTGGCAGTAGCGGTGTCTTGGTTGGATTACAATGATTTTTTCTTTGGTTTGCAGTTGATTGTTGTTGTCTTTGAGCAATAACCGTATT